>JAWPHD010005770.1:0-156495 GCA_037043455.1 Cyrtodaria siliqua | reverse complement strand
CCTATTATTAGATACATAAAATAGGGAAAAATATAGCATTTTGTAAAAAATTCAAAAAAATTAAAAATTTAAGCATAATGGTACGGTTCCAAAAACAATATTAAATATCAATATGCATGGTGACCTATCAATTTAATTAAAATCCATCATTGTCTAAAACTATGTCGCCCAAATAAAGCTGCCTAGGGAAGTTCTGACACAAATTCCTGTTATTAGGAACATAACAAAAACGGAAACTTATACCCCATTCTCTACTATCACATTTCATACAAAACTTGCGCCCTATTTCGCATAGGCGGGTAGGGTTGTCAAAATATGTCTTGAGTCCATGCATATATTTAAGAAATAAAAAAAGCTATAACGCTTCTCTGTAAACTTTAATGTAGATTGTGTATGCCATGTTTTTGATGTTCTCACTGTATTGAATATGTATTGTGTGTAGGCTATAAACGTTGTACTGAATGTTTAATGCTGAATAAAGTTAATATATATATATATATATACACATTTTAATTATTTTAATTACGTAACACAATAACAAATTATAACAGAAATGGGAACGATTGCTATTATGAAGATTAGCGCTCTGGACAGTTAATGAACAATACAATGAGATCATTCTTTACTAACACTTGATATAACGTCCCATTGGTGCAAAAAGGTACCGATCCAACATTTTGCCCAAAAATGAATTGTTGACATATTTCATTATAATTTCATGTAATCGGTCATACTGTATAAAGATCTAAGCTGTATTCCTTCCATTAAGAGTTTTATGACATATATGTAATAAGAAAGCCATGTCACATTTCTGTCATTTCATGGTGCAAAAAGGTACCAAGTGTGTCATTATGGTACCTTTTTGCA
Organism: Cyrtodaria siliqua; assembly: GCA_037043455.1. Taxonomy (NCBI): domain Eukaryota; kingdom Metazoa; phylum Mollusca; class Bivalvia; order Adapedonta; family Hiatellidae; genus Cyrtodaria; species Cyrtodaria siliqua. Next base: position 155,628 of record JAWPHD010005770.1, on the reverse strand, counting down.
TTAATAAAACAATACATTATATATTATTTACTTTGTGCAAAAAATGTGCCAGCTGAAATATGCCATCATATGGTACCTTATTGCACACACTAGTACCTTTGTGCATTTATCATTTTAATGGTGTTTTTGGTTATAAGATCTTTGGGCAAGGGTAAACATTATATTTTAAAATTAACCTGATGATTTTTCACTTAAAATGTACAGTATTACCAAGACAACTATAATATCATCCCACTGGAGCAAAATGGTACCAACTGACAATGCCGAAATTGTTTCATGCAAAAAGAAACCAAGTACAAAAATGGCAAAAATCATCTTTAAAAAGAAAGATTAGTGAAATAAACATTTACTATCATATTCTTAATAGTATTTTTCTCAGTTGTGCAAAGTTGCACCATTTAAATAGCAGTATGTGATTTTTTCGCAACAATCCAAAATTTCAATTGCGTTTTGCTCAAAAACTATGAAAATATCACTTGGTTCCTTTTTTGCACCAATGGGACGATACTATACTCTAAGAATGATTTATGGAGCACCTGGCTGAACCGCACGTCGGTCTGTTTCAGCAAGCCCGGTTAATAATGAAAACACATCCTCGTCAAAATAGTGGCGATTGTAAATTTAAGTTTTATTACGAATTTCCAAAAAAAAAAAAAGTTTTAGCTCTTTCAAATTGCTTTAATATTTAAATTCTGTTTAGATAACTTTTTACCAAACGCAGATCTGATCAAATATGTAATTTGATGTATAACTTGTGCAATAAAAATGTTAACCGGTAGAACTTCTTCGTGTCTCTCTTGGGGCTCTTGTTTATTAAGATATTTCAAGGAAGCATACTTCCTCAACCGGTTGGTTTGGGGCTTGTGTTGCTCGTTGATGCATGGGTCAGGTCAATAGAAAGCATAGAGCAAAGATGAACCTTAGTTGAGAAACTAATCATTGTATTTTCCTCTCTGTTAATTGAAACAAAGCCATGGTTTGTTTCTGTGAATAAAATACACCTCAACATATGTTTGATGATGCGTCAAAGCTTTATCGTCAACAATAATAGAACCTTCAATTTATCATTAAGTTGTTTTGCAGTACAGACAGTATTCGCGTAACTGTCCGCTATAGTATGTATTTTTTCAGATAAAAAAAAGTTATCAATTTATATACTAAATTGTTAACTCTTTCACATTGTTTTGATGTTTAAATTCTGTTCAGATAACTTCTTACCAAAAACGCAGATCTGATCAAGTTCACTCTATTCAATTCTTGATTTCAGTATAAACATTTTGCAATGTCCATTTAGTATGTTGACATATATTTTCGAAATAGTGACGTTCGTAATGTTAGGCCAACCTTAAAAATGTGTTGGTTTGCTGTGCTCCTAACTACTCACTAAAATACAGCTACTCAACTCCAACTCCACCCTCCCCACCCACACCCACAATTAAGCATTTTTGGGCACTCCTTTTTTCCCCCTTTTTTTTAAACTTTTTTAGAATAACACTGCATATCTTGTCAATATCAGATATAATATATGTATTTTTTTTATTTATTTTTTTGTTATAAATCAATTTAAACTGAAAACGTAACAATAATGAGACACATTAAAACAGACTGCATGTTAAACAGATAGGACACCATATACCTAAGTATAAGAACTTTCACAACAGTCAGAGATCTCAGAAAAGAAAAGGTCCTACCTACCCACATAAAAACTGTTTTTGGTCGGAGTACAGCAAACCATTTTGTTTTTAAGTATGGCCTTATTTTAATGTGAAAAGCCATGTGATGAGGGTCGTGGCGCAAGATGTTTTTATGCGTATACAAAATTTACATTAAACTAATTAAACGTTTAAAAATAAAAAGCAAAGTTCGATTTATTTCACATTTTATTATTTTCTCCATGGTTTTATCACATATCCTATTGTAGAAACATGTCATGCTCGTGCAATATCATGGCATTGTATTGATGATTATCAATGTTATTTATCTAGTAAAATATTAATTCACACATTTAGGCCTTGTATACATTCCTAACAACGTTTCATCAGTAGGTTGTTAATCAAATCAGCGTTCCATACATAGACGAAACTACGAAACACCCGCCCAATTAACATCGAGGTGTGACTAACAAACAATCTAGTTTACAATATTATCATCCATATATTGTGATATCTGCTGAACGAATTGAGCAATAATTCACAATCACGTGACAAATACCTTTCATTATGGCAATTAATACGTTTGTCGCTTCTTCTTTGTAGAAGCCGAAATTGGCCCTAATTAGATAATGGGTGAGCAAGTGTTACTTTTCGCGGTGATTGTAAGTACTGATTGTAAAAAAAATATGTTAAAAATGATGAATCCATACACCAGAAATCAGAAGTCTTCTTGTGATACCAAGGGAAAGTACAAGCAGATTTATCAGATAATTGAGAATATACTGCGTCAATCTAGGATACATACAAATACAAGGTTGGTATATCTGTTTGTTTTACGTTTGTGAAATGTTTCCGAATTCAGTTTCTTTTTCAATTAACAAAAGCTTTATTCAGTAGCATGCCGTTTGAAATGATAGCATATCAGATCATTTTACCCAACAAGCCTTGATTATGACACAGACATATTAGGTCTGTGATTATAAAGTCATTATTTCTAACCCTTTAAAACGTTTCATAACTATGGAGCAACAATTAGTTGGCTACATGATAAAACAAAACCATATTCATTTGTTATTGTGTTTTATAAAAGGGATGACGCTGATCTGAAAGAACTATGAATGTTTCTTATTGAATTAAACAATCAATAATAATGCGAATTCTGCAGGTTGTGTTTACAGACCGGTGCAAAGAATTACCGGAATATACATATTTACCGAAATATAACGGAACATAGACCTCCGTTTCATACAAAAGGTGCAAATGCACTAAACCTGGCCTCGAGTTCAGTATGGGTTATTATGGGCGTGAATTCAAATTTTCCATTGCCAGCATGTTTTGATTTTACCTTATTTTCCCTGGGTGATAATATTTGTGTTACTCGGTTTTTATCCTTAGATTCTATGGTAAAATAAAAATCTTTGGCAGAGTAAAAAATATTATAAAAAACTCAATTTGAAAAGATACATTTATTGAATGCATAATTGTGCATGACATATGACGAGTTTATCACCTACCAGAATGTAACGCTGTGTCAAAAGTTCTGGTCACTGATTGGTCAATTTATTTTGATGATGCTTTATCAAAATTATGAATAAGCTGGTTTTGAAAGACCCGCAGACTCAGCTAGCTTTATTAATTAATGAGGCTTTATGAATTTGAGTCGTTGTTTTGTGATCAAAGTAAACTGATTTGTTTTAAACAAGTAGTACATGCAACTGATAGAAAACACGACTATCGAATGTAAGCTAATCAGGAAGGTGTGGTGGTGTGGGGAGAATGATAATTACTCTACCACTTCTTGGACAATACCGAATTTACCACAGTATTTTAAATGCTAGTTTATAAACGAATGGCATCTAAATCTCGCCCTTTTATATACCGTTTACCACAGACCTAATAACTGTTGTTATAGTTAACAATAATAATATTAGTATAACCAGAAATGAAAATTGGATATAGACCCTGTTAATATGCAGAACATAATCATATGCTTTTTTGTTATCATATATAATATTTATAAAGTTTACAGTTTAGCTATACATGCAAACTATATTAACAAACATAGCGCTTTTTCTTTCAGACAAGAAATGGCATCGATGTTGGCCTTGGTGTCCATGGTAATCGTCGTTTCTATGGCAACGCACGCGGTCAGCTTCACCATCAGCGTGCAGTACAAGAACGAAAACGGTAAGCTCAAAGAGATTATTCCACTGTGTCTGCCTTTAAATGTCAAATTAGAAGACAAAGAATGGTGAGGTTCTTGTCTGCGACTCTAGTTATCATCATGTTGTCGGTTTTCACGAATAAGTCGGTTCGTCGTCCAGTATTGTCGGTATTCCGTGCAAACCAATTGGCCCGTCTGTAACGAATCATTCGGTCCGTCATATAGTGTTGTCGGTATTTACAAATAATTTGTTATCGGTATTCACGAACGATTTGATCCGTCGTCAAGTGTTGTCGGTATTTACAAATGATTTGTTATCGGTATTCATGAATGAATTGATCCGTCGTCTAGTGTCGTCGGTATTTACAAATGATTTGTTATCGGTATTCATAAACGGTTTGATCCGTTGTCTAGTGTCGTCGGTATTTACAAATGATTTGTTATCGGTATTCATGAACGATTTGATCCGTCGTCTAGTGTTGTCGGTATTCACAAATGATTTATTATCGGTATTTACGAATGATTTGATCCGTCGTCTAGTGTTGTCGGTATTCAAAAATGATTTGTTATCGGTATTCATGAACGATTTTATCCGTCGTCTAGTTTTGTCCTTTACACTGTCAAAAGTCGTTTGCAACAATATCCGTATTAGTATGGCGAAGCCATTTATCACCGTTACGTACATTCTAATATTGTCTAATCCGAGCTAACCCCTCGTTTAATACGAATTATATTCATCATCTATGACATATTACGTTTACAGCATATTTATTTTCAGATTTGACATGCTACACGTGCCCGAACAAGGGAAATAACCGTGAATGTAACAGATGGGCTCCTGAGAGATTTTGTCTACTTAGTAAGTTTTACTGAATATTTTTCTATTTCTAAATCGTGACCACTTGATGTCAAACATTTCTAGTCTGTGGCATGTGTGGTAAAGAAGTAGAATCGTCGGAACTACCAGCTATATGAGCAATACCATATTATAGATGACTTGTAACAGCTATATGAGCAATACCATATTATAGATGACTTGTTCGAAAAGTCATGTTCTTCAACGCATGGTTGGCGATGGACCATCCTCAGTAACGCAGCATGTACATAATTCCAGGTTTACCGAGTATGGTGATAGACTTACGGTGGTGGTGATATACTCAAATAATCCACAAATCCCTTGTAAACCACTTCTAAACAGCCAAGTATATTTGTTGATTGGTACCTTAATACAATTATATTATGACATAAAAAACATTATACTGTATTTCTCTACTTCAGACCACACTGTTTGTAAAACTGTACATCGCATCAACAGACACACGGGTGACAGTGTCGAGGTGAACAAGATGTGTGCCCAACCTGAACAGTGTCAAATTGACAACATAGGCTGTGTCGACACGGAAAATAAAGACGAAATTGTAAGTAGAGCTGAGCACAAACTAAAATTGGAAGGCTTGCATATTTACGAAACTTTCAGCAAAGAAACAAAGCGCCACTTTCGAAACTTTCAGCACGAAAAATACCGCCAACTTTCAAATATTGTAGACATGTTACTATTACCAAAATAAAGTCAATACGGTTTGAGAAAGTAGATACTATGATAAATGGATGTAATGCATACAGTTTACTATTTACACTATAATGCGGGTATTTCCAAGCTAATGAAGTATTGCACATACAACATTTTGAAGAAGTGAAATGCAAATTCATTATAGTTTGTTAATAGGCTCGATAAATGATATGAGGTTAAAATAAACACTGAAAGTACGTATTTTAATCAATGCTTTTATGGTTTTCAGGAATGTGTTTCGTGCTGCAACTTTTCCTACTGCAATATTGAAGTTCCTGTCAACTTGACGTCCACGCTGCAACTTTCTGCCTCCATCTTTGGCTCTTCGGTAGCACCAACACTATCGTTTACAAATTGGCCAATCGTAGCAGCTGCAGGAGTCACATGGTACACCACGACGACACAATTTATGTAAACGATACTTGCAAAAACACATCTATAGTGCAAAGATAACTTTACTTATTCGGGAATGATTTGAAAATATATTTAAACGTGGTTTCAAAGCTGAGAAGCTGAGAAACAATATTGCCCTAAGGCGAATGCCTTAAAATTACACTTATGTTCAATAGATATAGTTAGTGCTAAACTGGGGAAACACAAACGTAGATTCTCTGCCAAGTTTGACCTAAGTGACTTAGATTTGTGAAACAAATGTATGTGAAAGCGGTGCCAGGCAAATGTGTTGTTGCCAAATAAGAAGCTTTAACTAATGTTTGTATATCTTGGTATGTTGTTCATTAACAATTATAAGTGCTTTATTATATTTACTGTGTATGTGACATTGTCTTGTATGATTTTGTCAATTGAAAATAAAATATATAATAACATTCCCTGTGATTTTCATTTATAACATCAATAGTAAACTTAGGTATCTGTATCCAGTACACCGGTAACATCCACAGTAAACTTAGGTATCTGTGTCCAGTACACCGGTAAGTTCCACGGTAAAATGAGGTAAAGGTATCCGGTACACCGGTAACATCCACGGTAAACTTAGGTATCTGTGTCCAGTACACCGGTAACACCCACAATAGACTAGGTATCTGTATCTGGTACACCGGTAACATCCACAATGACCTTAGGTATCTGTCTCCGGTACACCGGTAACATCCATAGTAAACTTAGGTATATGTATCCGGTACACCGGTAACATCCACGGTAAACGTAAGTATCTGTGTCCAGTACACCGGTAACATCCACAGTAAACTAAGGTATCTGTCTCCGGTACACCGGTAACATCCACAGTAAACTAGGTATCTGTACCCGGTACACCGGTAACATCCACAATGAACTTATGTATCTGTATCTGGTACACCGGTAACATCCACAGTAAACGTAGGTATCTGTCTTCGGTACACCGGTAACATCCACAGTAAACTTAGGTATCTGTCTCCGGTTCACCGGTAACATCCACAGTAAACTTAGGTATATGTGTCCGGTACACCGGTAACATCCACAGTAAATATAGGTATCTGTGTCCAGTACACCGGTAACATCCACAGTAAACTTAGGTATCTGTATCTGGTACACCGGTAAAATCCACAATAAACTTAGGTATCAGTGTCCAATACACCGGAAACATCCACTGTAAACTTAGGTATCTGTATCCAGTACACCGGTAACATCCACAGTAATCTTAGGTATCAGTGACCGGTACACCGGAAACATCCACAGTAAACTTAGGTATCAGTGTCCGGTACACTGGTAACATCCACTGTAAACTTAGGTATCTGTATCCAGTACACCGGTAACATCCACAGTAATCTTAGGTATATGTATCCGGTACACCGGTAACATCCACAATAAACTTATGTATCTGTATCCGGTACACCGGTAACATCCATTTAATGTATCTGTGTCTGGTCCTTAGGTATCTGTGTCCAGTATACCGATAACATCCACAGTAAACTTAGATATCCGTATCCAGTATACCGGTAACATCCACAGTAAACTTAGATATCCGTGTCCAGTATACCGGTAACATCTACAGTAAATTTAGATATCCGTGTAAAGTTTACCGGTAACATCCACAGTAAACTTAGATATCTGTGTCCAGTATACCGGTAACATCAACAGTAAACTTATATATCTGTGTCCAGTATACACTTAGATAGCTTTGTCCAGTATACCGGTGACATAGTATACCGGTAACATCCACCGTAAACTTAGATATCTGTGTCCAGTATACCGGTAACATCCACGCTAAACTTAGATATCTGTGTCCGGTACACCCAGAATTCCTCTCTGATTTAGTTCCTACTTCTGTCGGTAACATCTCTAGATATAACCTTCGAAATGCCTTGAACATCCAAACTATGAATGCCCATTCAAACTATGGCTACGACTATTTTCTCCCCTTTGTCATTCGCGAATGGAATAGCTTACTTGAAGATTCCTGTCACGCCGCGACAGTTTTCTTTCAAAATTTCACTTAATCGTGATACATTTAGTAACAACATTCCATTACTACTTCCGACAAAGAAACCTTCAAATACTGACTCTAGAATGCGTTTAAATTGCAGTTCCCTCAACAACGATTTATCCAGTAGTTCGTTTCATTCACTCTGTTGCTGTATTTTCCAAAACGGAAGCATCTTCTTCCGTGTTTCAATCACCATTTATCCCTATTTCAAGCAACGATGATAAAATGACATTTAAATTGTATTCTCCTTTGCTTGATTTAACATTGAAGTTGTGCTATTTTTTTCTTTAATTTTGAATGCTTTATTACTCAACTATTCATTGCTCCTATCTCCAGAATTTATATTACAAACGTATCAAATTACTGCAGTTAAACATGCCATCGATTGTGTACAATTAATATTCTATCTAGGAAAAGAAGATCATAAGTATTTTACTTTCGTTCTAATCCGTTTTCTTCTATTGTGTACAAATACTGTAAATACATGTGAAATAAAATATGTTTAAACTAAATCAGTCTCGATAACCATACTTAGGCGGTACACGACAGTCTCGATAACCATACTTAGGCGGTACATGACAGTCTCGATAACCATACTTAGGCGGTACACGACAGTCTCGATAACCATACTTAGGCGGTACACGACAGTCTCGATAACCATACTTAGGCGGTACACGACAGTCTCGATAACCATACTTAGGCGGTACACGACAGTTTCTAAAAGTCTACACTGTGGTTAAACTTGGAGGCAAGCATAATTTTTTAAATACAAAAATATAATGTGTTTTTCTTTCTAATTATAATCTGCAATTTGTAGAATTTCAATTAAGAATATGTATTCTTGTAACAAGATACACAAATGTAGATGAACAACGAAGTTCAGCATAAAATTTGAAAGAGCAACATATCCTTAAAACTATATAACTATGTGTCTTGCTATAACTTGCAAAGTTTGAAACTCTGAAACTAAAAATAAAACAACTTTTCTTATTTAAAAGAACAAAAATATGTAGAAATGGTCTACATCTAAAACAAACTAAAATTTCTCAATTATACATAACGCACCGTACAGTAATTTTGTCAAATATGTGTAACGCACCGTACAGATTTGGGTTCTGAACGCACCGTACAGTAGCAAATTTGAACTGGTAACGCACCGTACAGCCTAATATTTTTTTAATCAGAATGTTACTTATTTATTGCGTAGTTTACAAGAAATTAGTTATCTGGTCATTTAGATATCATCACAAATTAAGTAATACAAGTTATTTCGCTTCGATCCGTGAAGAAACAAGCCAGTAATGGTTCAAACAGGTGCGACTCCTAGCTTCGATTTCAGATCGACAAAAATTGACATGCTTCAGCGACGATTTTTCAAAAAGTAGTAAATCTTTTGTTACATACTATGCAGCCGAGTGTAAAGGAATCATTTATCTAACTGTCAGCATACATATATATGCATGTCACACCGAATTAAGTAAGTAACGATCAAAAATGTAAGGCACTTACTTTTCGGATGTTGACATGTCCGCCATCTTGAAAATAACAAAATCGGCTAACCGTACAGTAGCCGTACAGCTTACACGACAGATATATTGGTTACGTCATTGCGCCTTAGATTCCAGCCAAAACAAATTTGCATTCATTCAAAGTCAAAGTTATCATCCACATTTTGCAATGCCATTTAGCCGCTTGCTCCATCAATAGTTTAATTACATGAAAGCAGTGATAAAAACCTTCATCTGCAGTGTAAGAATCAAACATTCAACGCAAGTTATACATCAAAACGTGTGGCTAACGGCCATATTGTTTACATAGAACAGTGCACTATTGTCTGTGCCGTTGGCTTCCGGCGATCAAAATGTCAAGATTTTGAACATACCGATCGTCGATATACACACGAGACATGATCCCGAAGAATGACGGGATTGGCCGAGTTTTCACGATTGCAGTTACATGGATAAATAACAGCAGAGTATGTGACACCACAAACGTAAACGTGTTGACAACAGAGTTACCGCCCTGGAATGGTCAGTGGCAACAGAGTTACCGCCCTAGAACGGTCAGTGACAACAGAGTTGCCGCCTTCAAACGGTCAGTGACAACAGAGTTACCGCCCTGGAACGGTCAGTGGCAAATGTTCGCTGGGGGTTTAAACCAGGTTCTAGGGAGAAAACACCTCACTCTTACCATAGTGTCATCCCTATTAAAAGGAACAGTGTAAATAAAGAATTCCCAGCATGTTATATCCTCTAACAATCTTGGCCGCATGAAGGCGGAATATTAGTTAAATACATAGATGATCATATATAAATGAATATCCATAAAGCACAAACTCACTGACTTGGCAGAAACCCGAGCAACAAGAAAAACATGTATAGGGCACGACAAGACAAGATTTAAAGACATTTTCTATAGTTTTTTCTACATAACAGATTTTTTTAAAACTTTTTGTACAGTAAGTCTGTTATATATATAGACAGAAAAGGCAAAAATAATGGAAGGTCACCATGCTTGTTAAAAATTTTAAAAATAATTTGTAATGCCACCGTCACGTCAATTTGTCCAAAAAGTTGAACAAGTCCATTAAATAGCTAAATAAGATATTTTTAAAGTCGAATCATTTATTCATTGGTCACAGTTCTGTTAAAATTGTATTAAAGTAAAGAACATTTAATTACAATAACATTTAAAGCTCATCTTTATGTAAAACCTATATTTTTTTACAAAATCTGTTGAGACCATTACCACAATTTATGCACAAATTAGCCCATAATGATACAATTTCCTTTTTTTTTTTTCGTATTTTCGCAATAACAGATTTTTTTTTAACTTTCTAAGCACATAATTTAACATATATAAAAACAAAATGTGCAATAAAAATGATAGGTCCCCATGCTTGTTTAGAAAAAGAATTTGAAACCCTACCCCTATGCTAAAAGGCCAAGTTTTGTATGAAATTATATAGAAATGGTATATTTTCCTTTTTTGTTATGTTCCTAATAACAGAATTTGTTCAAACTTCATAGGCACTTATTTGAACATATATTTAGACAATATATTTAATTAAATTGATAGGTCACCATGCATATTGAGATTTAATATTGGTTTTTGGAACCGTACCATTATGCTTAAATTTTTTAATTTTGTTGGAATTTTTACAAAATGCTATATTTTTCCTATTTTATGTATCTAATAATAGGCCTTTATTTAAATAAAGACAATAAAAAAATTCAAAAAATAAAAAAATTAAATAAAAAAAAAAATCCAAAAAAATAAATTCATAAAAATAAAAAAGACAAAAAATAGAACTAGACACCAAAAGCAACATTCCAGTAAATTTTGAGGAAAATCCATCCAATAGTTTTAGAAACGAAGTCGCCCAAAAAAGCTGCGCATTGAAAACTACAGCAAATGCCTTTAAAACAAACATCAACGTTAACTTTCCTACATGATTTAGGCTGGCGTCATCCTATGTCACAATATGTCGGGTCATCGAACATTCGTCACTAATTGTCGGACGCGGGTGGTTGTCAAAATATGTCTTGAGTCCATGCATATATACACATTTTAATTATTTTAATTACGTAACACAATAACAAATTATAACAGAAATGGGAACGATTGCTATTATGAAGATTAGCGCTCTGGACAGTTAATGAACAATACAATGAGATCATTCTTTACTAACACTTGATATAACGTCCCATTGGTGCAAAAAGGTACCATCCAACATTTTGCCCAAAAATGAATTGTTGACATATTTCATTATAATTTTCATGTAATCTTCATACTGTATAAAGATCTAAGCTGTATTCCTTCCATTAAGAGTTTTATGACATATATGTAATAAGAAAGCCATTCACATTTCTGTCATTTCCATGGTGCAAAAAGGTACCAAGTGTGTCATTATGGTACCTTTTTGCATTAATAAAACAATACATTATATATTATTTACTTTGTGCAAAAATGTGCCAGCTGACATATGCCATCATATGGTACCTTATTGCACACACTAGTACCTTTGTGCATTTATCATTTTAATGGTGTTTTTGGTTATTAGATCTTTGGGCAAGGGTAAACATTATATTTTAAAATTAACCTGATGATTTTTCACTTAAAATGTACAGTATTACCAAGACAACTATAATATCATCCCACTGGAGCAAAATGGTACCAACTGACAATGCCGAAATTGTTTCATGCAAAAAGGAACCAAGTACAAAAATGGCAAAAATCATCTTTAAAAAGAAAGATTAGTGAAATAAACATTTACTATCATATTCTTAATAGTATTTTTCTCAGTTGTGCAAAGTTGCACCATTTAAATAGCAGTATGTGATTTTTCGCAACAATCCAAAATTTCAATTGCGTTTTTCTCAAAACTATGAAAATGTCACTTGGGTCCTTTTTGCACCAATGGGACGATAATATACTCTAAGAATGATTTATGGAGCACCTGGCTGAACCGCACGTCGATCTGTTTCAGCAAGCCCGGTTAATAATGAAAACACATCCTCGTCAAAATAGTGGCGATTGTAAATTAAAGTTTTATTACGAATTTCCAAAAAAAAAAAAAAATGTTTTAACTCTTTCAAATTGCTTTAATACTTAAATTCTGTTTAGATAACTTTTTACCAAACGCAGATCTGATCAAATATGTAATTTGGTGTGTAACTTGTGCAATAAAAATGTTAACCGGTAGAACTTCTTCGTGTCCTCTTGGGGCTCTTGTTTATTAAGATATTTCAAGGAAACATACTTCCTCAACCGGTTGGTTTGGGGCTTGTGTTGCTCGTTGATGCATGGGTCAGGTCAATAGAAAGCATAGAGCAAAGATGAACCTTATTTGAGAAACTCATCATTGTATTTCCTCTCTGTTAATTGAAACAAAGCCATGGTTTGTTCTGTGAATAAAATACACCGCAACATATGTTTGATGATGCGTCAAAGCTTTATCGTCAACAATAATAGAACCTTCAATTTGTCATTAAGTTGTTTTGCAGTACAGACAGTATACGCGTAATTGTCCGCTATAGTATTTATTTTTCAGATAAAAAAAAGTTATCAATTTCTATACTAAATTGTTAACTCTTTCACATTGTTTTGATGTTTAAATTCTGTTCAGATAACTTCTTACCAAAAACGCAGATCTGATCAAGTTCACTCTATTCAATTAATTAAACGTTTAATAATAAAAAGCAAAGTTCGATTTATTTCACATTTTATTATTTTCTCCATGGTTTTATCACATATCCTATTGTAGAAACATGTCATGCTCGTGCAATATCATGGCATTGTATTGATGATTATCAATGTTATTTATCTAGTAAAATATTAATTCACCATTTAGGGCTTGTATACATTCCTAACAACGTTTCATCAGTAGGTTGTTAATCATATCAGCGTTCCATACATAGACGAAACTACGAAACACCCGCCCAATTAACATCAGGTGTGACTAACAAACAATCTAGTTTACAATATTATCATCCATATATTGTGATATCTGCTGAACGAATTGAGCAATAATTCACAATCACGTGACAAATACCTTTCATTATGACAATTAATACGTTTGTTGCTTCTTCTTTGTAGAAGCCGAAATTGGCCCTAATTAGATAATGGGTGAGCAAGTGTTACTTTTCGCGGTGATTGTAAGTACTGATTGTAAAAAATATATGTTAAAAATGATGAATCCATACTCCAGAAATCAGAAGTCTTCTTGTGATACCAAGGGAAAGTACAAGCAGATTTATCAGATAATTGAGAATATACTGCGTCAATCTAGGATACATACAAATACAAGGTTGGTATATCTGTTTGTTTTCCGTTTGTGAAATGTTTCCGAATTCAGTTTCTTTATCAATTAACCAAAGCTTTATTCAGTAGCATGCCGTTTGAAATGATAGCATATCAGATCATTTTACCCAACAAGCCTTGATTATAACACAGACATATTAGGTCTGTGATTATAAAGTCATTATTTCTAACCCTTTAAAACGTTTCATAACTATGGAGCAACAATTAGTTGGCTACATGATAAAACAAAACCATATTCATTTGTTATTGTGTTTTATAAAAGGGATGACGCTGATCTGAAAGAACTATGAATGTTTCTTATTGAATTAAACAATCAATAATAATGCGAATTCTGCAGGTTGTGTTTACAGACCGGTGCATAGAATTACCGGAATATACATATTTACCGAAATATAACGGAACATAGACCTCCGTTTCATATAAAAGGTGCAAATGCACTAAACCTGGCCTCGAGTTCCGTATGGGCGTGAATTCAAATTTTCCATTGCCAGCATGTTTTGATTTTACCTTATTTTCCCTGGGTGATAATATTTGTGTTACTCGGTTTTTATCCTTAGATTCTATGGTAAAATAAAAATCTTTGGCAGAGTAAAAAATATTATAATTTTCAAAACTCAATTTGAAAAGATACATTTATTGAATGCATAATTGTGCATGACAAATGACGAGTTTATCACCTACCAGAATGTAACGCTGTGTCAAAAGTTCTGTTCACTGATTGGTCAATTTATTTTGATGATGCTTTATCAAAATTATGAATAAGCTGGTTTTGAAAGCTCGCAGACTCAGCTAGCTTTATTAATTAATGAGGCTTTATGAATTTGAGTTCTTTTTTGTGATCAAAGTAAACTAATTTGTTTTAAACAAGTATTACATGCAACTGATAGAAAACACGACTATCGAATGAAAGCTAATCAGGAAGGTGTGGTGGTGTGGGGAGAATGATAATTACTCTACCACTTCTTGGACAATACCGAATTTACCACAGTATTTTAAATGCTAGTTTATAAACGAATGGCATCTAAATCTCGCCCTTTTATATACCGTTTACCACAGACCTAATAACTGTTGTTATAGTTAACAATAATAATATTAGTATAACCAGAAATGAAAATTGGATATAGACCCTGTTAATATGCAGAACATAATCATATGCTTTTTTGTTATCATATATAATATTTATAAAGTTTACAGTTTAGCTATACATGCAAATTATATTAACAAACATAGCGCTTTTTTCTTTCAGACAAGAAATGGCATCGATGTTGGCCTTGGTGTCCATGGTAATCGTCGTTTCTATGGCAACGCACGCGGTCAGCTTCACCATCAGCGTGCAGTACAAGAACGAAAACGGTAAGCTCAAAGAGATTATTCCACTGTGTCTGCCTTTAAATGTCAAATTAGAAGACAAAGAATGGTGAGGTTCTTGTCTGCGACTCTAGTTATCATCATGTTGTCGGTTTTCACGAATAAGTCGGTTCGTCGTCCAATATTGTCGGTATTCCGTGCAAACCAATTGGCCCGTCTGTAGTGTTGTCGGTATTTACAAATAATTTGTTATCAGTATTCACGAACGATTTGATCCGTCGTCAAGTGTTGTCGGTATTTACAAATGATTTGTTATCGGTATTCATGAACGATTTGATCCGTCGTCTAGTGTCGTCGGTATTTACAAATGATTTGTTATCGGTATTCATGAACGGTTTGATCCGTCGTCTAGTGTCGTCGGTATTTACAAATGATTTGTTATCGGTATTCATGAACGATTTGATCCGTCGTCTAGTGTTGTCGGTATTCACAAATGATTTGTTATCGGTATTTACGAATGATTTGATCCGTCGTCTAGTGTCGTCGGTATTCACAAATGATTTGTTATCGGTATTCATGAACGATTTGATCCGTCGTCTAGTGTTGGTGGTATTCACAAATAATTTGTTATCGGTATTCATGAACGATTTTATCCGTCGTCTAGATTTGTCCTTTACACTGTCAAAAGTCGTTTGCAACAATATCCGTATTAGTACGGCGAAGCCATTTATCACCGTTACGTACATTCTAATATTGTCTAATCCGAGCTAACCCCTCGTTTAATACGAAATATATTCATGATCTATGACATATTACGTTTACAGCATATTTATTTTCAGATTTGACATGCTACACGTGCCCGAACAAGGGAAATAACCGTGAATGTAACAGATGGGCTCCTGAGAGATTTTGTCTACTTAGTAAGTTTTACTGAATATTTTTCTATTTCTAAATCGTGACCACTGGATGTCAAACATTTCTAGTCTGTGGCATGTGTGGTAAAGAAGTAGAATCGTCGGAACTACCAGCTATATGAGCAATACCATATTATAGATGACTTGTAACAGCTATATGAGCAATACCATATTATAGATGACTTGTTCGAAAAGTCATGTTCTTCAACGCATGGTTGGCGATGGACCATACTCAGTAACGCAGCATGTACATAATTCCAGGTTTACCGAGTATGGTGATAGACTTACGGTGGTGGTGATATACTCAAATAATCCACAAATCCCTTGTAAACCACTTCTAAACAGCCAAGTATATTTGTTGATTGGAACCTTAATACAATTATATTATGACATAAAATACATTATACTGTATTTCTCTACTTCAGACCACACTGTTTGTAAAACGGTACATCGCATCAACAGACACACGGGTGACAGTGTCGAGGTGAACAAGATGTGTGCCCAACCTGAACAGTGTCAAATTGACAACATAGGCTGTGTCGACACGGAAAATAAAGACGAAATTGTAAGTAGAGCTGAGCACAAACTAAAATTGGAAGGCTTGCATATTTATGAAACTTTCAGCAAAGAAACAAAGCGTCACTTTCGAAACTTTCAGCACGAAAAATACCGCCAACTTTCAAATATTGTAGACATGTTACTACCAAAATAATGTCAATACGGTTTGAGAAAGTAGATACTATGACAAATATATGTAATGCATACAGTTTACTATTTACTCTATAATGCGGGTATTTCCAAGCTAATGAAGTATTCCACATACAACATTTTGAAGAAGTGAAATGCAAATTCATTATAGTTTGTTAATAGGCTCGATAAATGATATGAGGTTTAAATAAACTCTGAAAGTACGTATTTTAATCAATGCTTTTATGGTTTTCAGGAATGTGTTTCGTGCTGCAACTTTTCCTACTGTAATATTGAAGTTCCTGTCAACTTGACGACCACGCTGCAGCTTTCTGCCTCCATCTTTGGCTCTTCGGCAGCACCAACAATCTCGTTTACAAATTGGCCAATCGTAGCAGCTGCAGGAGTCACATGGTACACCATGACGACAACATTTATGTAAACGATACTTGTAACAAACATATATATATAGTGGAAAAATAACTTTACTTGTTCGGGACTGATTTGAAAATATATTTAAACGGGGTTTCAAAGCTGAGAAACAATATTGCCCTACGGCGAATGCCTTAAAAGTACGCGTATGTTCAATAGATATAGTTAGTGCTAAACTGGGGAATATTTTAATTGTTCATTAATTGTGTTTGTACTTAAAAGCTGTTATATTATGATATATCTGAAATTAAATCTTCATTAAACCTCTGACTGGCATCAGTTTCACTAACACAAACTTAGATTATCTGAGTGACTTAGACTTGTGAATGTACGTAAAAAAACACAAATGTATGTGAAAGCGGTGCCGGGCAAATGTGTTGTTGCCAAATAAGAAGCTTTAACTAATGTTTGTATATCTTGGTATGTTGTTCGTTGACAATTATAAGTGCTTTATTATATTTATTGTGTATGTGACATTGTCTTGTATGATTTTGTCAATTGAAAATAAAATGTTAAATAACATAGCCTGTGATTTTCATTTATAACATCAATAGTAAACTTAGGTATCTGTGTCCAGTACACCGGTAACATACACAGTAAACTTAGGTATATGTATCCAGTAAATCGGTAACATCCACAGTAAATTTAGGTATCTGTGTCCGGTACACCGGTAACATCCACGGTAAACTTAGGTAGCTGTATCCGATACACCGATAACATCCACTGTAAACTTAGATATCTGTATCTGGTACACCGGTAACATATCCATGGTAAACTTAGGTATCTGTGTCCAGTACACCGGTAACATCCACAGTAAACTAGGTATCTGTATCCGGTACACCGGTAACATCCACAGTAAACTTAGGTATCTGTCTCCGGTACACCGGTAACATCCACAGTAAACTTAGGTATCTGTGTCCGGTACACCGGTATCATCCACAGTAAACTTAGGTGTCTGTATCCGGTACACCGGTAACGTCCATGGTAAACTTAGGTATCTGTATCCAGTACACCAATAACATCCACAGTAAACTAAGTATCTGTATCTGGTACACCGCTAACATCCACAATGAACTTAGGTATTTGTATCCGGTACACCGGTAATATCCATAGTAAACTTAGGTATATGTGTCCAGTGCACCGGTAACATCCACAGTAAACTAGGTATCTGTATCCGGTACACCGGTAACATCCACAATGAACTTAGGTGTCTGGATCCGGTACACCGGTAACATCCACAGTAAACTAGGTATCTATATCCGGTACACCGGTAACATCCACAATGAACTTAGGTGTCTGGATCCGGTACACCGGTCACATCCACGGTAAACTTATGTATCTGTATCCGGTACACCGGTAATATCCAAAGTAAACTTAGGTATCTGTGTCCAGTACAACAGAATGAAATTTTGGATGAAAGAAGATCACATTTTAAAAAAAATTATGAAGCTAAAGAAACAGAAGGTATCAACTTGAATGACGTTTTAAACAATTTCAATATACCAAAATTAAAGGAACATTTAAAACAAGCAATAGAAGGAGCAATTACATATATAGATATGCTCCAAAGTCTTAAAAGGATGTCGAATAACACGATCCCTAGTAACGACGGATTTACAGTTGAGTTTTATAAATTCTTCTGGAGAGATATTGGACACTTTTTAGTTTGATCAATAAATTATGCTTACTTAGGGGTGAACTCTCTATTACACAAAGACAAGGTGTAATAACATGCATACCTAAAGGCAATAAAGATAAGTTATATTTAAAGAACTGGAGACCTATTTTATTAAATGTATCATATAAACTAGCTTCATCATCCATAGCTTTCAGACTAAATAATGTTCTGGACTCTATTGTTCATGAAGATCAAACCGGTTTCATACCAGGTAGATTCATGGGGGTAAATATACGATTACTGTATGACATGTTCTTCTACGCTGAAAAATATCGTATTCCAGGACTTCTGCTCTTGATTGACTTTGTCACTGCATTTGACACAGTATCATGGTCTTTTATGTACAAAGTTTTACAATTTTTCAATTTTGGGCCTTCGATTATAAGTTGGATAAAACTTTTTTATCTAAATACCGAATCTTTGTGTATTGAAAATGGGCACATGTCAGAATTATTCTATTTTCAGAGAGGCTGCCGTCAGGGCGACTCACTGTCACCTTACCTGTTCATTCTCTGCGCCGAAGTATTAGCAATATTACTAAGAAGTAATCCAAATATCAAAGGTATTAATATTGATGACAAAGAATATTTAGTATCACAATATGCTGATGACACAAGTTTGACTCTAGATGGCTCCAGAGAATCATTGTATAACTCCATGTTAACATTAAAACTCTATGCAAGAATCTCCGGCCTTAATATCAATACAGACAAAACAAAAGTGATATGGTTTGGATCAAAAATAAATAGTAACGTCAAACTATGTCCTGAGTACAATCTTAGTTGGGAAAATAGTAAAATAATAGTCCAAACCCTATACGTCCACTAATCCTATCTTTAATTCTACAATATGAGAAAGGCTGTCGAAACATATATGACATTATGATTAGAAATAATGTATATCCCAAAGCATTAAGTAAATGGAAAAATGAAGTAGTTAGTGTTCCAAACTTTGAATTTGAAAGATTATATGCCTTACCTTATAAAATAACAAAAATCCTAAGTTACTTTGGTTTCAATTTAGAATCAACCATAGGATACTTGGAACAAATTACCTTTTATCTAAAATGAATATTATTAATAACGATACATGCAGCTTTTGCAATAATGCGCCTGAAACTATCCAACATCTGTTTTGGAACTGTGGAACAGTAAAAGAATTCTGGTCAAAACTTCAAACTTATATTACAGAAAAATGCAATACAGCATTCGTCACTTTAACAGAAACAGATATTTTATTTGGAAATTGTAAATTTGAAACAGTTTTGAGTAAAATCATCATGCAAGCAAAACTTTACATTTATCAAAACAAGATGCAACGTCAAATTCCACAGCTTAACCTTTTTAAAACGTATATAATATCTTTGTACAAAGTTGAGAAACTAATCGCATATAAAAACTTAAAAATTAATAAGTTTGAAACCATGTGGAGTCAATACCTTGCTATCTGTGGAACTGGAGTACAGAGATAATTTACCTAGTTGATTTTTTCAGTATCAAACTGTAGCAAATAAACTTAATGTTTTTATTCTTTTTTATTCTGGGACATGCAAAGCTTATCTTACTATCAAAAATAACATACCCTTGCTTATATCTTGGTCTTTCCTAATCAACCTTCTTGCTTTTTTTAGAAAAAATAATAATTTTGGAAGTTATGTTTGTTAATCCTTTAAAACATTCCTGAAACATTGTTCCTTGATAATGGATTTATATACAGATTTATTAAACAGGATGGGTTATTGTTTCTTTTTCTTTCCAAAAACAAAATATGAGAAAAAAACTCAGTGAGCCTCAGAGTAGAGGCAATGCATAGATTTCATAGTTTAAAATAATGTTTATTTTTGATACTATAACATTAAAATTATCTGTGTAAAATAAGTCTGTATGTATTGACAATGTGGGTTGTACACTGGGTTTTGAAACAAATATTCTTTACATTTATTATTGTTTTTTTTTCCAGAGTTTATAGAGAGACTCACTGCAATCTTATAGCTTCCATATATTCCCTATATAGCAATCATACTATATTTTCCACCAATATTGTTTTGGAAATACCTCTGGATTGCAGTGGGGCCTTTTTTTCTTCTTTTACACTCTGTTAAAATTGTACATTGTATAATAATCTTCTATAATTGTAAAGAATAAGAAAACCTCCCCATGTATTCTGTCTCTGATTACAATATATGCATTTATTCACTTGATTATATTTCCTATTACTTTATTTACAAACTAATAGATGCATATTACATGTTTTTTATGTAAGGTTTGTTGAGGGATGGCCCACCCCGACCCTCACAAACCTATTACGGGGTGAATAAATGGATCACCAATAATCTGGTGATTGAAATTTAAAAAAAAAAAAAAAAAAATAGGTATCTGTCTCCGGTACACCGGTAACATCCACAGTAAACTTAGGTATCTGTCTCCGGTCCACCGGTAACATCCACAGTAAACTTAAGTATATGGGTCCGGTACACCGGTTACTTCCACAGTAAAATTAGGTTTCTGTGTCCGGTACACCGGTAGCATCCACAATAAACTTAGGTATCTGTATCCGGTACACCGGTAACATCCACAGTAATCTTAGGTATCAGTGTCCGGTACACCGGTAGCATCCACAATAAACTTAGGTATCTGTATGCAGTACACCGGTAACATCCACAGTAATCTTAGGTATCAGTGTCCGGTACACCGGAAACATCCACAGGAAACTTAGGTATCAGTGTCCGGTACACCGGAAACATCCACAGGAAACTTAGGTATATGTATCCGGTACACCGGTAGCATCCACAATAAACTAAGGTATCTGTATCCAGTACACCGGTAACATCCACAGTAATCTTAGGTATCAGTGTCCGGTACACCGGTAACATCCACAGTAATCTTAGGTATCAGTGTCCGGTACACCGGAAACATCCACAGGAAACTTAGGTATCAGTGTCCGGTACACCGGAAACATCCACAGGAAACTTAGGTATATGTATCCGGTACACCGGTAGCATCCACAATAAACTAAGGTATCTGTATCCAGTACACCGGTAACATCCACAGTAATCTTAGGTATCAGTGTCCGGTACACCGGTAACATCCACAGTAATCTTAGGTATCAGTGTCCGGTACACCGGTAACATCCACAATAAACTTAGGTATCAGTGTCCAGTACACCGGTAACATCCACAATAAACTTAGGTATCAGTGTCCAGTACACCGGTAACATCCACAATAAACTTAGGTATCAGTGTCCGGTACACCGGTAACATCCACAATAAACTTAGGCATCTGTATCCGGTTCACCGGTAACATCCATTTAAGGTATATGTGTCCGGTACTCCGGTAACATCCACGGTAAACTAAGATATATGTGTCCGGTACACCGGTAACATCAACATTGTGTCAATTGAAAATAAAATGTAAAATGACATTCCCTGGCTTTGTCATTTATAACATCAACAGTAAACTTAGATATATGTTGTCCGGTACACCGGTCACCAACAGTAAATGTATGCATACTGTGTTCGTTTTACAGACAACATCAATAGTGAATTTATATATTTTGTCAGTCTCACAGGCAACACAAGTGAATGTATTTATATGTTGTCCACTTCACCGGCAACATCAACAGTGACTGTTTTCTTTCTCATTTGTTAATATATCTCTGCAAGAGAGATGCCTCTTTTTTTTCTGGTATGTTTTTTAGAAACTCTGCGCTATCCAGAATGTGTTTCTCTGTTTTCCTTTTACCTTTTTTTCTTGACAATGTTCGATGTCCTTTAATTTATAAACTAACTGTTTATGCTACGGCTTTGTGATCCAGAAATCCTGAGGTAGAATCTAGTGTTAATCTATTGTTAATCGCGAAAATATGAAGAATTTATCATAGACCCAGTGGCACCGTTATACATAAAAACGTTCGTAGAAGTAAAAACATTGGAAAGCTCGTAAAAGTAAAAAGGTTAGTAAGTTCGTATAAGTAAAAACGTTCATAAAAGTAAAAACGTTTGTTGCGTTGAAGGTAGTGCACAGTTGGTAAAGTGGAAAAGTAATAAACACACATGAAGTCGTGACACAATGTAAAGCTTGCTTTTCACAAAAAAATGGTTTGT
This sequence comes from Cyrtodaria siliqua, assembly GCA_037043455.1. Classification (NCBI taxonomy): domain Eukaryota; kingdom Metazoa; phylum Mollusca; class Bivalvia; order Adapedonta; family Hiatellidae; genus Cyrtodaria; species Cyrtodaria siliqua. The sequence goes on along the minus strand of JAWPHD010005770.1, from coordinate 132,876 downwards.
TTTAATTGGTAAATCGTAGGAAGAATGCTGTTCTCTAAATTCTGGTATCAGATCTTTTCCATGCTCTAACTGACCCTTGCGATATATAAAATGCGATACAACTGTTATAGGACATTCACTTGGTACCGACTGATAACAAGGCATTGGGCACCAACTTCTCAATCTTCTTAATAACCACCCCTGTCCGTCTCGATTCCCTTACATATCGACCCCCTGTCCGTCTCGATTCCCTTACATAACGACTCCTGTTGGTGTCACATGCCCTGTTGCCAGTCAGTATTGACCACTTTCGTATCCTATAACTAATATGATATAAGTTGTAGAAAACTATAAACACAAAAGCGAAATGAAAAGGTAAACATTGCTGTCGAATTGGTGTCAAATGGGGGAAACGTGTTTTTAGTGCTAAACACTGTAAAAGTTCGTCATTTTGAAGCAAAATAATATAAAGCAGATATTAAAACGTGTACCGATATATGGCAGTGTGCCGTTTCTAAACATGCTTATTAGCGTTAGCCGGTCAAAAATTGATCATAGGATGTGTAAAAGCGAAAATATTTGTTTTTGGTTACTTATTTTTTTTATAGATTTTTTTGTTTCTGAACGAATGGATTTCATCATCATATATCAGTAACATATAAACTCCGGGTTTTTTTTGTTATTACGTTCATACAAGGTTTACTTCTTATTTCTAAGTAAGGCGAGACATGTGATTCCGCGGATTTCTTGTTAAAACAACAACAAAATAACACCCTGAATATTGGCACTTTGCGTAATGCGTTTTACTTTTATTTTCACGTTTTTTAATAGTTTTTAGAAGTTTTCATTGCTATTGTATAAATGTAATCTGTATTAATCTTGTATATATTATGTACATGTAATCTCATTCACTGAGGAAATAAAGAATTGAATTGAATTGAATGTATAATTAAATTACTGAAAGGAACACGCGGCAACCTTTATTTAAAAAAAAACGCACAGCGTCCCGTTAATTCTATTACATAACTTGCGTTTGTTTAATCATTAATGTTTTTGTGTTGTTGTTTTTTCAATTACCAGATAGGTTGTTAATTATAACAATAGTTTAAAGCAAAAATTGTTTTTACATATAATTTAATCTTGATTATATTGCAAAAATAGTATATTTACACCAGAATAAAATGAACAAAATTAAACTCAAAAATGTATTTAATTATATGCCAGCAGATTTAAAGTCAAAATGATAGTAACGGATAAATAAATTGAGACGCTAATGTCAAGGCTTGATAAATACTTCAAGACTGCCATGTGTCCCTTTAACATTATTTATATTTATGAAAAACCAAACGATTTTATTTATATGCATATACACAGGGCAGTACTAGTGACTGATGTCTACGTTTGGCCCTCGCATTATGGTTACATCAAATGCCTCGGTAATTCAATGCGATATACATACAATATTTTTAAGTGAACCTTTGACTTCGCAAATGTGTATCGTAAATAAAATAATGCAATATATTTCACGAATCTTAGAAAATAAGAATAACTTATTAAACATGGTGTATCCTACTAAATTACAATTTGTTCTATTAACCAGTTAAAACAAGACATTTGTTTGTGAAAAACAAGCTTTACATCATATGTCACCCACCACTTCGTGTTTTTACTTTTACGAACTTTTGGTTGTTAATGTTTAAAAACAAGACACATATTTGTTACTTTTACGATTTTTGACGTTTATGACAAACATCTTATTCTTCTTTAACGAACTTACAAACTTAATTACCTTTACCGTGAAATGTGTGTTACTTTTATAAACGCGTCACTTTTACGAACGTTTGTGCCACAAACCCAAATTTATGTATTATGTATATGTGGTAGAGTGTGTTTTTACTGTTTTAATATGTATTGTCATTAAGGAACTAATAATTGCATGTGTTGAATTTATGCTAACCTTAACATTATTAGGCTAACACCCTTTAATAGTACTGGTCATAGCTGAATAGGTTTTAGAGGGAAAGTAGATTGTCACCTGACATCCAGGTGAAATCTGATTGGTCAATAGGTAGTTTAAATTAGTCTTGCAAAGAAAGTTGAAGTGTCAAGAAGTCTCTTGAAAATATAGTTGCGTCCATCTTGGATCAGTTATTTTAATCAGTTTAATGTACTTGCAATATTTGCAGTGTCTATATTTATATTCTTAGAGTTTCCTAAGAATATAGGACAGTTATGTTTTAATATATAATGGTAAAATTATGTACCATGATTTGGAAGTGTTTGGAAATGGATGTAGGATTTGGAAGGTAGGAAACATATTTGTTTTATTCCTTGGTCATTGTTTAATGTCATATTTCTCTATCATTGATTCCAACTGATTGATCAAGGGATTGATAATTGACAAATTACCAAATCATAGGGATTAAGATGTGATTTTAACTATGTGTAACTTTCTAATTGCCATGCATCTGTTTGCATCTATAAGACTGTGAATATAATAGTTAAATGGCATTAGATCCGTTCGTGCGTCCGTTGTCGGATATGTTTATTGTATAAGTAATTATTATATGAACAGAGGCACGAATTGTATATTGATGTTTGCTAGACATTTGAATCGATTGTCTGTGTCCAGTTTGTTATGATGTAGTTTAAAGGTACATGAACTAATTCAGACCTTTTATGTACAGATATATGTAGAGCTGGTGGCGAGCTGGTAAATAGAATGGCAGGAGAGATGGATGTGATGGATATAGTCTTTGTACCATATACATGTAGGTATTAATAATAACTATGTGACTATATTGCGACTATATTATTTAGTAGGTCATACTGCTTATATGCGTTAAGGAATTTGTATGTTTTGCAATATGTTAATATATCCATTAACAGTAAGATTGTAATATATGTGTAATACGTGATGTTAAAAGCATTAAGTATGGTTTGTTTTAAATACATTAAGTAATTGTATGTCTGATAAACTTCATATTTATGTAAGTTATTGAGTAATTACTTAATCTGTGATATTGAATGCATATGTGTAATATTTTAGATGATTTACGTTGAGTATTATATACTTTCAGAGATGTTTATTATTCATTACCATCAATAAATGATGTTTACGGAAGCTGGCGTTAGTTTCAATAACAACCCCTTGTTATGGCGTGTGGCAACAATAGAGCTAGCCGGGTCACGCTATAACATATACGTGAAAACGAAATAGACTGTGGCCTGGTAATGCCCAAGGAAAGAGCTTAATGATAGTACAAACTGTATGTGTTTTATATGAATATATGCAGACAAGAAACTACAAAATTTATAAGACGATGACAGGGACTCTAGTTATCGGAACCCTATACCCAGGTCCACTATGATGTACGTACCAGGTACACAGGACACCCTATACCTAGGTCCACCGTGATGTACGTACCAGATACAAAGCACACCCTATGCCTAGGTCCACCGTGATGTACGTACCAGATACACAGCACACCCTAGACCTAGGTCCACCGTGATGTACGTACCAGGTACACAGGACACCCTATACCTAGGTCCACTATAATGTACGTATCAGGTACACAGGACACCCTATACCTAGGTCCACCGTGATGTACGTACCGGGTACACAGGACACCCTATACCTAGGTCCACCGTGATGTACGTACCAGATACACAGCAGACCCTATACCTAGGTCCACCGTGATGTACGTACCAGATACACAGCGCACCCTATACCTACGTTCACCGTGATGTACGTACCAGGTACACAGGACACCCTATACCGAAGTCCACCGTGATGTACGTACCAGGTACACAGGACACCCTATACCTAGGTCCACTATAATGTACGTACCAGGTACACAGGACACCCTATACCTAGGTCCACTGTGATGTACGTACCAGGTACACAGGACACCCTATACCTAGGTCCGCTGTGATGTACGTAGCAGGTACACAGGACACCCTATACCTAGGTCAACTATGATGTACGTACCAGGTACACATGACACCCTATACCTAGGTCCGCTATGATGTACGTACCAGGTACACAGGACACCCTATACCTAGGTCCACTGTGATGTACGTACCAGATACACAGGACACCCTATACCTAGGTCCACCGTGATGTACGTAACGCACCAGTTACACAGGACACCCTATACCTAGGTCACTGTGATGTACGTACCAGGTACACAGGACACTCTATACCAAGGTCCGCTATGATGTACGTACCAGGTACATAGGACACCCTATATCTAGGTCCACTGTGATGTACGTACCAGGTACATAGAACACCCTATACCTAGGTCCACTAAGATGTACGTACCAGGTACACAGGACACCTTATACCTAGGTCCACTGTGATGTACGTACCAGGTACACAGGACACCCTATACCTAGGTCCACTATGATGTACGTACCAGGTACACAGGACACCCTATACCTAGGTCCACTGTGATGTACGTACCAGGTACACAGGACACCCTATACCTAGGTCCACTATGATGTACGTACCAGGTACACAGGACACCCTATACCTAGGTCCACTATGATGTACGTACCAGGTACACAGGACACCCTATACCTAGGTCCACTGTGATGTACGTTCCAGGTACACAGGACACCCTATACCTAGGTCCACTGTGATGTACGTACCAGGTACACAGGACACCCTATACCTAGGTCCACTGTGATGTACGTACCAGGTACACAGGACACCCTATACCTAGGTCCACTGTGATGTACGTACCAGGTACACAGGACACAATATACCTATGTCCACTGTGATGTACGTACCAGGTACACAGGACACTCTATACCTAGGTCCACTGTGATGTACGTACCAGGTACACAGGACACCCTATATCTAGGTCCACTGTGATGTACGTACCAGGTACACAGGACACCCAATATCTAGGTCCACTGTGATGTACGTACCAGGTACACAGGACACCCTATACCTAGGTCCACTATGATATACGTACCAGGTACACAGGACACCCTATACCTAGGTTCGCTGTGATGTACGTACCAGGTACACAGGACACCCTTTACCTAGGTCCGCTGTAATGTACGTACCAGAAACACAGGACACCCTATACCTAGGTCCGCTGTGATGTACGTACCAGGTACACAGGACACCCTATACCTAGGTCCGCTGTGATGTACGTACCAGGTACACAGGACACCCTATACCTAGGTCCACTGTGATGTACGTACCAGGTACACAGGACACCCTATACCTAGATCCACTGTGATGTACGTACCAGGTATACAGGACACCCTATAACTAGGTCCACTGTGATGTACGTACCAGGTACACAGGACACCCTATACCTACGTCCACTGTGATGTACGTACCAGATACACAGGACACCCTATAGCTATGATGTACGTACCAGGTACACAGGACACTCTATACCTAGGTCCACTATGATGTACGTACCAGGTACACAGGACACCCTATACCTAGGTCCGCTGTGATGTACGTACCAGATACAGAGGATACCCTATGCCTAGGTCCGCTATGATGTACGTACCAGATACACAGGATACCCTATGCCTAGGTCCACTATGATGTACGTACCAGGTACACAGGACACCCTATGCCTAGGTCCGCTGTGATGTACGTACCAGGTACACAGGACACCCTATGCCTAGGTCCACTGTGATGTACGTACCAGGTACACAGGACACCCTATGCCTAGGTCCACTATGATGTACGTACCAGGTACACAGGACACCCTATACCTAGTTCCACTATGATGTACGTACCAGGTACACAGGACTGTGATGTACGTAACAGATACACAGGACATCCTATACCTAGGTCTACTGTGATGTACGTACCAGGTACACAGGACACCCTATACCTAGGTCCACTATGATGTACGTAACAGGTACACAGGACACCCTATGCCTAGGTCTACTGTGATAAACGTACCAGGTACACAGGACACCCTATATCTAGGTCCACTGTGATGTACGTACAAGGTACACAGGACACCCAATATCTAGGTCCACTGTGATGTACGTACCAGGTACACAGGACACCCTATATCTAGGTCCACTGTGATGTACGTACCAGGTACACAGGACACCCTATATCTAGGTCCGCTGTGATGTACGTACCAGGTACACAGGACACCCTATACCTAGGTCCGCTGTGATGTACGTACCAAGTACACAGGACACCCTATACCTAGGTCCGCTGTGATGTACGTACCAGGTACACAGGACACCCTATACCTAGGTCCGCTGTGATGTACGTACCAGGTACACAGGACACCCTATATCTAGGTCCGCTGTGATGTACGTACCAGGTACACAGGACACCCTATATCTAGGTCCGCCGTGATGTACGTACCAGGTCACAGGACAACCTATATCTAGGTCCGCCGTGATGTACGTACCAGGTACACAGGACACCCTATACCTAGGTCCGCTGTGATGTACGTACCAGGTACACAGGACACCCTATACCTAGGTCCGCTGTGATGTACTAACCAGGTACACAGGACACCCTATACCTAGGTACACCGTGATGTACGTACCAGGTACACAGGACACCCTATACCTAGGTCCACCGTGATGTACGTACCAGGTACACAGGACACCTTATACCTAGGTCCACCGTGATGTACGTACCAGGTACACAGGACACCCTATACCTAGGTCCACTGTGATGTACGTACCAGGTACACAGTACACCGTTAAAACCTAGGTCCGCTGTGATGTACGTACCAGGTACACAGGACACCCTATACCTAGGTCCGCTGTGATGTACGTACCAGGTACACAGGACACCCTATACCTAGGCCCACTGTAATGTACGTACCAGGTGCACAGGACACCCTATACCTAGGTCCGCTATGGTGTACGTACCAGGTACACAGGACACCCTATACCTAGGACCACTGTGATGTACTTACCAGGTACACAGGACACCCTATATATAGGTCCACTGTTGATGTTACAGGTCGCCGGATACCCTGTACCTAGTTCCTCTGTTGATTAGGTACATCGTACACCCTATACATAGGTCCACTATTGATGTAACAGGTGCACCGGACAACCTATACCTAGATCCACTGTAGATGTAACACGTGCACCGGACACCCCATACCTAGGTCCACTGTTGATGTAACAGTTGCACCGGACACCCTATACATAGTTCCACTGTTGACGCAACTCGTACACCGACTCCCTATACCTAGGTCCACTGTTGACGTAACACGTGCACCGGACACCATGTACCTAGGTTCATTGTTGACGTAACACGTGCACCTGAACCCAATACCTAGGTCTTCTGTTGACCTAACACGTGCACCGGACACCCTATACCTAGGTCCACTGTTGACGTAACACGTGCACCGGACACCCTATACCTAGGTTCGCTGTTGACGTAACAGGTGCACCAGTCAACCTATACCTAAGTCCACTGTTGACGTAACAGGTGAACCGGACAGCCTATACCTAGGTCTCCTCTTGACGTAACAGGTGTGCCGGACACCCTATACCTAGGTCTCCTGTTGATGTAACAGGTTCTCCGGACACCCTATACCTAGGTCTCCTGTTGATGTAACAGGTGCTCCGGACACCCTATACCTAGGTCCACTGTTGATGTAACATGTACACCGGACACCCTATACCTAGGTCCATTTTTGACGTAACACGTGCACCGGACACCCGATACCTAGGTCAACTGTTGACGTAACCTGTTGACGTAACATGTACACCGGACACCATGTACCTAGGTCCATAGTTGATGTAACAGTTGCACCGGAGACCCTATACCTATGTCCATTTTTGACGTAACACGTGCTCCGGACACCCTATACCTAGGTCCACTGTGATGTAAGTACCAGGTACACAGGACACCCTATACCCAGGTCCACTGTTATGTACGTACCAGGTACACAGGACACCCTATACCTAGTTCCGCTGTGATGTACGTACCAGGTACACAGGACACCCTATACCTGGGTCCACTGTAATGTACGTACCAGGTGCACAGGACACCCTATACCTAGGTCCGCTATGATGTACGTACCAGGTACACAGGACACCCTATACCTAGGTCCACTGTGGTGTACGTACCAGGTACACAGGACACCCTATATCTAGGTCCATTGTTGATGTAACAGGTCGCCGGATACCCTGTACCTAGACCCATTGTTAATGTAATAGGTGCACCGGACACCCTACACCTCGGTCCACTGTTAATGTAACAAGTGTACCGGACACCGTATACCTAGGTCCACTGTTGTTGTGACACGTGCACCGGACACCCTATACCTAGGTTCTCTGTTGATTAGGTACATCGGACACCCTACACCTCGGTCCACTGTTAATGTAACAAGTGTACCGGACACCGTATACCTAGGTCCACTGTTGTTGTGACACGTGCACCGGACACCCTATACCTAGGTTCTCTGTTGATTAGGTACATCGGACACCCTATACATAGGTCCACTAATTGATGTAACAGGTGCACCGGATACCCTATACCTAGATCCACTGTAGATGTAACACGTGCAACGGACACCCTATACCTAGGTCCACTGTTGATGTAACAGGTGCACCGGACTCCCTATACCTAGGTCCACTGTTGACGTAACACGTGCACCGGACACCATATACATAGGTACACTGTTGACGTAACACGTGCACCCAACATCCTGTACCTAGGTTAATTGTTGACGTGCACCGGACACCCTGTACCTTGGTCCACTGTCGACGTAACCTGTTGACGTAATAGGTGCACCGGACACCCTATAAATAGGTCCATTGTTGACGTAACACGTGCACCGGACACCCAATATCTAGGTCTTCTGTTGACCTAACACGTGCACCGGACACCTTATACCTAGGTCCACTGTTGACGTAACACGTGCACCGGACACCCTATACCTAGGTTCACTGTTGACGTAACAGGTGCACCAGTCACCCTATGCCTAGGTCCACTGTTGACGTAACAGGTGAACCGGACAGCCTATACCTAGGTCTCCTCTTGACGTAACAGGTGTGCCGGACACCCTATACCTAGGTCTCCTGTTGATGTTACAGGTGCTCCGGACACCCTATACCTAGGTCCACTGTTGATGTAACATATACACCGGACACCATGTACCTAGGTCCATAGTTGATGTAACAGTTGCACCGGACACCCTATATCTAGGTCCATTTTTGACGTAACACGTGCACCGGACACCCGATACCTAGGTCCACTGTTGACGTAACCTGTTGACGTAACAGGTGCACCGGACACCCTATACATAGGACCATTGTTCACATAACACGTGCACCGGACACCCGATACCTGGGTCCACTGTTGACCTAACACGTGCACCGGACATCCTATACCTTGGTCCACTGTTGACGTAACACGTGCACCGGACAACCTATACATAGGTCCACTGTTGATACAACAGGTGAACCGGACACCCTATACATAGGTCCCCTGTTGACGACACAGGTGCACCGGACACTCTATACCTGGGTCCACTGTTGATGTAACAGGTACACCGGACACAATGTACCTAGTTCCATAGTTGATGTAACAATTTCACCGGACACCCTATACCTAGGTCGTCTGTTGGTGTAACAGGTACACACTTTACCCAATTTCAATGTTGATTCAATCGGTACGCCGGACGCTCTATACACACGTCCAGTGTGGATGTTACTGGTGTACCGGACACATATATCAACGTTTACTGTTGGTGTTATAAATGACAAATTCAAGTGAATGTTATTTAACATTTTATTTTCATTTGACAAAATCATACAAGACATTCAAAATAAATATAATACAGCACTTAAATTGTCATATCTTCAACGAACAACATACCAAGACATACACAAAGTATTTAAACTTCTTACTTGGCAACTAAACTTTTGCCTAGCGCCGCTTTCGCAAACATTTGCTTTAGTATTTCTAACATTACACAAGTAAACTTAGTAAAACTTAGCAGAGATAAAATTAAAAGATATTGATTTCAACTTAAAACTTTAAAAAAAACTTTTTAAGTTTTGAAGGCGCCATTTACGATGTATAGATAAAAAAGAGAGCTTCATACACAGGAAAAATGTTGTGATGTGTGACACATATGTATTCCTTTCTTATGATTTTCATATTAATACAAAATGTGCATAATATTATTTACATATGTGCCACATATGTAAATGATACATATGTGGCACATATGTACCAAATATTTTTTACACATCAAAGTAATACACCTGTGACACATATGAACTGTTCACATATGTTTTTCATATGAAACTAATATATATTCAATGCATTTAGTGTTTATATAAATTGTGAAGAAAATTCAAAATTCCAAATTTTCAAAATTTCGAAATTCCAAAATTCCAAAATTCCAATCCAAAATTCCAAAATTCCAAATTCAAAACTTCAAAATTTCAAAATTCAAAATTTCAAAATTCCATGAATAATTTGATTTAATAATAAAATAATTGTTGCCTTTTAGGTTCGGTCGATGTGTATTTATCGACCTGAGAAAAGTGATATTGACCTCGGCGATGTGTATTTATCGACCTGAGAAAAGTGATATCACCTCGGTCGATATAATTTTTCTCAGGTCGATAAATACACATATCGACCGAACCTAAAAGGCAACAATTATTTTATTATTAAATAAAATTATTCATGGACTTTTGAATTTTTAAATTTTGAATTTTTAAAATCTTTAATTTTTTAAATTTTTGAATTTTGAAATTTTGAATTTTGAAATTTTTTTTAATTTTGAGTTTTGAAATTTTGTGAAATTGAAATTTTGAAATTTTGAAATATTGGAATTTTGAATTTTAACATTTTGATTTTTTTTTTTAAATTTGGAATTTTGAATTTTGAAATTTTGAATTTTTAAAATTTTGAATTTTGAAATTTTTAAAATTTTGGAATTTTGAATTTTTGATTTTTTTTTGAAATTTTGAATTTTGAATTCTTAAATTTTGAATTTTGAATTTTGAATTTTGAATATTCATGGAAATTAAATTTTTCATAGTTATTTTTCACAGGTCAAAAATGTAATATGTATTACATATGTATTCTTTTCATATTTATTACATATGTGTTCTTTTAATATGAAATACATATGTAGAATACATATGTGGCACATATGTAAAACAGATGAATTTCGTACCTAGATATTTTTCCTGTGTATAAAATCAACAATAATATTCCAGGGATTCCCATCACCGCAACCCACTCCCACTCACCCTTAAACACTAAATCTATCCTTTCTTGATAGCAAAACTCATTTATGTGATATTCAGTTGCTCTACATTCTTTAGTTCCTAAATAATATACCGCTGGGTCAATGAGGATGATTATTTGGCCATCGCCGTTAGACTGAAGCATTGTTTCTCAGCACTAAAATCGCTTTTAAATATATTTTCAAATCATAGTCAAACAAGTAAATTTACCAGCACAGGTTATTTTCACTTTTAGTGTGCTTGTTTGCACGTAATGTTTACATAAATATTGTCGTCGTGATGTACCATGTGACTCCTGCAGCTGCTACGATTGGCCAGTTTGAAAACGAGACTACTGGCGCTGCCGAAGAGCCAAAGATGGAGGCAGAAAGCTGCAGCGTGGTCGTCAAGTTGACAGGAACTTCAATATTACAGTAGGAAAAGTTGCAGCACGAAACACATTCCTGAAAACCATAAAAACATCGGTTAAAATATATAAATATATGTTTTCATTGTGGAAGTTTACTACACGACTTACAGCGTAAATTTATTTATTGTCAATATTTTACACATTTGATTTGATTTACAAAGTTCTTCAACAGTCATTGCCGGGTAACGGAAATTAAGCTCAACTTTAATATTTTTGTGAATATGAATAGGGACACATGGCAATCTTGATTTTTTAGAAACTAGCGGCGTTCCGTTAGTTTTTCTACATTAATTGCATATGTTCAATCATTAAAGTTATTTATAAGAATTGTATTAAGCCACTTGTGTTTGCATATTATTATTTTTTGATATTATTGCACCAATAATATATTAAAACTTATAGTATAATACGACGAAATAGTGAATTGATTTATTTAAATGTAACCAAGGTAAAAGCAAAAATGATTATTTAAATCGAGACACCCATTTCAAATACTTCAAGATTGCCGTGTGTCCCTTTAAAACTAAAACTTTTCACGTTAACAAACAATCGTTAACGGGCGACGACGGACGAAGGACAACGCACCATCCCATAAGCTCAAATGGCCTGTCGATATAGCTAGCCATATATTTGAATGTAAAGTCATTATCAAGCTTGATTTGTTATGCTAATTTTAATGTAGCTATCCCGCCAACAACACACACATTTTACAACATATGTACACCGTTTCAACACCTACTGACGATGAGGTAAATATATACTTGCATATTTTGAGAATCCAAACATTAAAGACACAGTATAAACGGCTTTAACGGCCAAACCTCAAAACTGTAGCGTCGAATTAAGAGTTACCAATTCATAATTCATTTTACGCATATTCAATCACAAGGTATTTTAAGAGCCCGTTAATAAACATATACGTGTAATCGGTACATACACATAATTATATGACCTGAAAACATGGATAGAGTTTTGATAAACGGTTTTGTAGAGTAATTTTGTCGTTATTTGACGGGTTAGTTTCGTTAACATTTCCAAAATATTTAAAAGTTGGCGCTTTGTTTCGTTGCTGAAATGTACGTAAATATACATAGCCTGTATAGTAACCCTTCGAATTTTAGATTGCTAAACTCTACTTACAATTTCGTCTTTATTTTCCGTGTCGACACAGCCTATGTTGTCAAGTTGGCACTGTTCAGGTTGGGCACACATCTTGTTCACCTCGACACTGTCACCCGTGTGTCTGTTGTTGTGACAAACAGTGTGGTCTGAAGTACAGAAATACAGAATAATGTATATAACGTCAAAATATAATTATATTAAGATACCTATCAACAAATGTACTCGACTGTTTAGAAGTGATTTACAATGGATTGTGACATTATTTGAGTATATCACCAACACCATAAGTATACCGTAAGTATGTAAATGTTGCGTCACTGAGGAAGGTCCATCACAAACAATGCGTAATGATTTTTGAAAAAGTATTCTATAAGATTGTATTGCTCCAATAGCTGTTGGTTCTAAAGATACATCGTCGTTGTCGACATCGTCTTACACACACAATATACGAAATAATGTGAAACAAAACATGAAACAGACTAGCATAGCAATGCCAAAGTACGATAGTTTCTGACATCGCTAATTATGGAAAATTAGACAATTGTTCTCGAAGTCGAAAAGGGAGATAATTGCAGTGATAAACGTTACATTATACTTACTGAGTAGACAAAATCTCTCAGGAGCCCATCTGTTACATGCACGGTTATTCTCCTTGTTCGGACATGTGTAGCACGTCAAATCTAAAAATAAAGATTTAAATAAATAAAAATCAATTTGTTGTAGATGTTGTATTTAATAGATCATGAGTAAAACACGTATTAGCCGATTGGTGTAATGTCACAATGTATGTACATGAGAGAAATCGTATTTAAAACAATATAATTGACAATTCTGAAAATAATGTACGTGATTACCGACATCACTTAGTGACGGAACAAATGATTCGTGAATACCGACAGCTCTAGATGACGAACCAGATGATTATTGATACCAACAACAATAGATGACTGGTCAAGTGATTTGTGAATACCGACAACAATTGATCACGGACAAACTGATCCGTGAATACCGGCAACACTAGATGACGGACCAAATGGTCTTGAATGTTCAGTACGTCGATCTACAGTCCCTGATACAAACAACACTAGATAACGGACCAGATGGTTATAAATAGAATACTCGGCACAAAGCCCAGGATAGCTCTGCAGAACCTCGCCATGCATTCTTTGTTTTCTAAGCATATTCTAATAAACTTGATAATAAAAAACAATGACTTGGTGGCAAATCTCTATGAACAACATACCGTTTTCGTTCTTGTACTGCAAGCTGATGGTGAAACTGACTACGTGCGCTGTCATAGATACGACTATCACCATGGACACTAATAACAACGATGCCATGTCTTGTCTGAAATAATAAACAATATTATTTTAATTATTTTCTATATGTATAAATATAATGCTACCTGTATCAAATATGTATATAATATTACAAAGGAAGCGCATTGCTTTGTTCTGCGTAATGACAGAGTCTATATCCAAGCTTCATAATTGGTAAACATAATAATACATGGATTGTTTAAAGTGTGAATGCACGTCTTCTTTATTTTTACAATTTATGTTTCACCATGACGTGATTATTAAAGGACGCGATGTGACTTTGTATGGCACCAGCTCCATAGTTATGAAATGTTTTAAAGGTTTAGAAATAATTACTTTATAATCGATGTGTGTTTGTTAAACTTTGAATACATGCTATCATTTAAAACGTCATGCTGTTGAATAAAGCCTTATTATTGAGAAAAACGAAGCAGCAAAGATTTCCTAAACTGAAACGGATATACTAACCTTGTATGTGTATGTATCCTAGATGGACACAGAATATTCTCCGGTAAAATCCCAAAACTGATGAGTATGCGTGTACTTTTCCTTGGTATCACAAGAAGACTTCTGCTTTCTGGTGTATGGATTCATCACTTTTAACATGTATTTTTACAATCAGTACTTGCAATCACGGCGAAAAGTAACACTTGTTCACCCATTAATCAATTAGGGCCAATTTCGGCTTCTACAAAGAAGAAGCGACAAACGCATTAATTGTCATAATGAAAGGTATTTGTCACGTGATTGTGAATTATTACTCAATTCATTCAGCAGATATCACATTATGTGGATGATACAACTGTTTACTAGATTGTTTGTTAGTCACACCTGATGTTAATTGGGCGGGTGTTCAGTAGTTTCGTCTATGTATGGAACGCTGATATGATTAACAACCAACTGATAAAATGGTGTTAGGAATGTATACAAGCCATAAAGGGTGAATTAATATTTTACGAGATAAATACAATTGATAATCATCAAAAATAGTGTCTTTATATAGCACGAACATATACCATGTTTCTACCTACATCCCACGTACCCCTACCCCGTTATATAACATCATATTTTGTGTACTATGCCTCATGTTGTTATTTCATGTATTTCATATATGTTGTTACCTGAGTGAAACAATAAAGATAAAGAAAAGAATACAATTCAATTAAATTATTTCATTCAGCATAAACATCATACAATGTTCATCGCCTCAGTATTACAATGAGGCGGTTACATTACATTGAGAAGAGCATGTATAATACTATCATGGAGTAAAGCTACAAAAGAGCACTTACACCTACTATTTTAAACGAACAATTTCGAATAGTATATAGCATAACTAATACAGATTGGAAAATCATTATAGACTGTTCACATTTTCCCCGAGTAATCATTACCTTCATATATCATATCATATCAAATCATGTTAGATATAGATGTACCTGACAGCATATTTCTATAAATCACATACTATAATGTGATTCTTCCTCTTATTTGTAACCCTTTTATTCTCGTTCCTTTCATTGCTATTGTATAAATGTAATCTGTATTAATCTTGTATGTATTATGTATATGTAATCTCATTTACTGAGGAAATAAAGAATTCAATTGAATTGAATTGAAGTCTAAGGCCAGTAGGCAAAAACTATGTGTTTCATACACTTGAATAATGGTTACAGTCAAAATAACTATTACGTCAATCTCGATAATTCACGTTAATTATCTATATACTCTCACGTCTCAAATTAGCTAAATATACATATTTTGCCAATTTACTTTATACACTAGACTGGCTAGAAGTAAGTAACAATTTAAATTTTTGGAAATTTGGCCAGTGACAATACTATTTAGGAAGACACTCAATTCTAATATCGCGAAAACATGGACAAACTCAAACAAAATGATATTCATCTTCGATTACATTCATTTGACAGAATACACATTTACGTTCAGATCTCTCTACATTTTTAAATCTACCGTCTTTTATAGCTAATTTATGTCAAAGAAATACGATGCCTTTCGTTTGCAACACAGTTCAAGTACTTTTCAACTCCAATATTATTTTTAATTTTCTTGTAGGTTTTTAGCTTTGGTGATGTAGCTAATGTCGAATACCATTGCTGATAATACTGGTCATTTAATCGCTCTGTAACTTTCGATAATTGAAGATTAGTTATATTAACATTATTCCATAAATAGTTAAAACCTAGATCGTTTAACAAACGCTGTACTTCTGAGGCCCAAGACCCACGAACATTATTATTTACTTGGTCTTTATAAACTTCGTTGATTAAAGAGCCTTGTGACTTAATAATTTTGAACCAAAATTTAAGAATTCTTTCCTTACGTACAATATCTGCAGGAACCGTACCCAATTCTCCATAGACTGAAGCATTTGGAGTTTGTGTATTGACGTTTAGAATTTGTTTAAGAAATTTTAAAGACATTCTTTCTATATTTGAGCTTTTATTAATATGCACAATCAATTCAAGTTTGGTAAACATCGGATGAAAAATGAAGGCCCTATCGTCTTAATGCGGCAAACGTTGACTGACGACAGAGAAGACGACGGACAACACGCCTTCCCATAAGGTCTCCTGGTCTTCGCCCAACAGAGTTTAAAACTAAAATTCAGAAAATAATGCTAAAATGGCTACATCCAATCAAAACTAATTTCACAAACACTGATTAATTATGAATGTTATAAATTATAAATACTAGAAGATAAAACAATATACCATTAATGATTTACAGTACTATCTTCTTTTGTAGCATCTACAATAAATATATGAAGCACTTAATTTCAAAATCAGTAAGCCATACCCCCATGTGATCATACAATATTACACATATACATTTTAACAGACGTAGCAAGATCCGTACATACAAGTATTAACAAATATCAGATGCAAAAATAAACACAGTTATACTGTTTACTTCTTTTTAGACAACCGAAACAGAAAACCAAAATAGAAACAAAACACATGATTACGTTAGAATATCCATTTAAAATTTCACGGAGAAGGTGACTAAATATATATAAATATATCAATGTTAGGGTTGATGTATTATACTTATCATATCCATGTCATGACCATATAAGCACATACACATACGTTTCAAACACAATCAAAAATACTCTTTTTGCATTTTCAAATGTGACAAAACCACCACACACAAATATACATGACTATAAAATATTACAATATTACTATAACACAAAACATTACAATTGAGAAGGAGAAAATGAGACATGGAATTACAATTACATCAAATCAATTCATTAGCGTTTTCCTCATTTCAAATGCTTAAAAATATACACACTTACATTTTTAATTTCTTTTTCATTTTTGCTGCAAAAAAGTTCTTTTAATTTGAACATGCTCGGTCGATTCAAAAATATTTTTCGGATGTCTTTAAACAGATCTCAATCTAAAATGAAGTGAAAATCGTCTTCAAGTTTGTTGCAAGTTTGTTGATAGAACTTAGTTTTTATTTTGGATGGTCATAAACTTTGAATTAGTTTCTTGTTAATGTTTATATAAGCCTAATATCTTTCTTACCCAAACCTCATCAAAAAACAAAATATAAAATGTATTATAGTGTCTGAGTGCATGAATCAATTTAATTCTGACGTGTTCATGTTTATCGCAATTTTTATTTTCTTGTTCTTTTTTTTTTTTTCTAAAAAGAAGTAAAAAGAAGTAAACTGTGTATAAACTGTGTCATCTCCAGCTAAAATATTTTCATCGCGGCTACGTACTAGACTGAACAATTAGTGCGAAAGTGTACAATTATTGAATGACCGTGACGCACAATTTGGTTTTAGGGATAGAAGGAGCACTATTGATTGTGTTTTTTATATTGTTCGATACAGAAAACACTAGCAAAAAAATGAAAGGCTATTTTGTGCTTTTATAGATTATGAAACCTGTTGCGATACAGTTGTTTGAGATGCCTATGGATTAAGCTATTAGATATAAGTTGTTAAAGACATTTTCTATAGTTTTTTCTGCATACCAGATTTTCTTTAAACTTTTTGTACAGTAAGTCTGTTATATATATATAAACAGAAAATGAAAAAATAATAGTAGGTCACCATGATTGTTAACATTTTAAAAAATAATTTGCAATGCCAGCGTCATGTCAATCTGTCCTCAGACCTTATAACAAATAGATTGGACACTATGAAAATTGTGTAAATTTCATGTGGCACAGTTCGAAAATTTCACAAAATATTTCCCAACTTTAAATACACATATCATGAAGAGTTTTATAGATACAAGTTTCATTCACAAATTTAATTTTCTTTCCAATTATAGTATAAATTGAGAGCAAAAAAGGAGTTTGGTTGAAACTTTGACTATGTCAAAACATTGATTTTTAAGAGAAAAGCGAAAAATGATGACATTTTAAACTTTAAACATTTTTTTATACAATTTCTTATTTTGAAAATAAACATATATTATTATAATACCATTTTGCTATTCACTATGAATCTTGGTGATGTATTCTCATCAAAATCGGTGAATAATTGAGAGAGAAGATAGAAGGAAAAGTTAAGGTGCCACGTGATATTTTGGTTACTTCATTGGTTAAGATACGCACCCAATTACCGGCAGCCGTATGTACAGTTCGGCAGGGCAGCCGTAGGTACAGTTCCCGGTTAACAAAAAAAAGTTTCAAAAGGGTAAGTAAATCTAGTTTTATGACTTGTTAGCTATTAGAAAAGTTGTTAACTATTAGAAAAGTGAATCGGCCATTTTAATTTGGAAGGAATGTTGTGTAATGTCACCTGATTCCCGTGAAATTTGAACCTATATTATGCGAGTTACGGTAGGTTAAATGTTGAAATTAGCTAAAAATGTGATTGTAGAAAGTTAGAGACCAGGGCCATTTTCCTTAAAATTATTTGAAGCAAGCAATGAAGGGTGGAAATATTGCATAAACAACATATGTATTAGAAAGTTTACAGAAAATCGTTTTATCTGTTTAACGTAACATAAAGCAATACATTTAATAATCTGATTTACGATCAAAATTATCGTAAGATGTTTCATAGAACGGGCCCCTGGTACTCGGTAAATAGTCTCCGGTCCTTCCATAAACGATTCCTATAAGTATTTAAGAAAACCCACCAACCGTAAGGACACGTGAATATAGGCTCTTTTGGAACCTTCATTCCGACGGCACAGTATAGAGAAAGATATGTGAATATAGGTCTATATGCCCTTTGAACACTTTTGAAATAAAGGCTTTTTCGCCTTTAACTCACATTTCAGTGTCAAATATAGAGGCGGGGATAATGGCCGTCCCTCGGACTGTGTTCTTGTGTCAATTTTACCGATATCATTCAAGTAGCTTTCTTATTTCCGAAACGATAGCTATTGTGAACTAATGTTGTTCAATGTGTCTAATTGGCTAGAGTGTCTGTGGTTTTCTATCACTTCTCAGGTTTCTATCACTTCTGGTAGCAGGCGCGGAGCCAGGGATTTCCCCCAGGGGTTCCGAAGTATGGTGAACGAGAAAATGAGAACAAATCCAGGGGTCTGAACCACCGACACCCATCGTTGGACACGCACAGGGGTAAGATGTTTAAAGTAGGCCTACACAACATGCTTGACATATTTGCCGGGTGTTAGGGTTAAGGTGCTAGTAAGCTTAATTTAACGTCGCACATGATCAAACATTAACACGAGCTTCGTGCTCTCGTGCGACAAACAAGGTATCCATTAACATATACTTACTCAATTACACCCATCGATAATTAACCAGTAGCAATGTGGATAAAGTGGCCTAAGGACACAACTAAAATGACAGCTGCTCGGATCGATTCCATAGACTCCACAATCAAGGGAATGCTACAAGTGATAAACAGCTACAGATCAGCACTAGTACTACTATGATAGGTCAATGGCATTGGGTAAATGCCGATGCACGCAAATAAAGGTGAAACTTATGATAATCACAAAATGTTTGAAAAACTTAATATGACGAGAACATGGCCGTCCAGTTGTTGTATATAACACCATTTATTCCTTACTGTAATTTCATTACACAATTGTAACATAAGAGATGTCATTTCCAATAGTAATCGGTGGACGTTTGATTCAGATACCAATCTCCACGCAGAGTTATCGTTCCTTGCACTCACATATACCTCTGCTAACTACTAAATTACAAGATTTTGGTAAAACCTGTTAAATTGGAATATTTTTGCCTGATACTTATTTATTTCTTGTGTAAATATAATTTTCAGAATATCTGCAAATTAGATGTTGCAAGACTTGAAATAATGCATGAAAACAATTTAGTTTTAATCGGGATTATTTTACTACCAAAATAATACGTACTTAGGTCTCCTCAATCGATACGAATATGTAAATATTTCAAACCGAAGCTCGATAGCAGAAAATTACTAAACATTATAACTCATAAAAAAAACAATTTGAAAATATTGAATATAGGTCTATATTTTATCTTTGCGGATCACGCAAAAGGATTTATTATAAACATCGTCATAAACTGTTTTGAATAATCACGTGACCTAACCGTTCGCCCTACTTTCTTTGAAGTTGACAAAGTCAAATGAGGAACGAGTGTACTCTGGGTAGAGATTGTTCAGATACATTAAGTTACATAGAGTGGCCTTAAAACGTAATTAATGTGATGTGTTCAACTATGCAATAATTAAAATTAAGCTATCTATTCCAAAACATCTAAATACCAAACGCCAGTTATCATAAATGGTGAATTATAAAAAGGGGACGTAACTCAAGGAGAAAAGACTTTATCGTCCAATTGCCCTTAATGGTTTATTCTCTTACTGCTCTGGCTTCTGCCAAGTCATTGAGCACATTCATTGTGGCTTTCTAGGCTATTGTTTTTTTGTATTATATTTACACGAGCATATTTGTGTTTTACTTATATTGCCTATTGATGCTGCCTTGTTGGTTAGAGATTAGATCATGGCGGGGATTCTTTATTTACACCGTCCTGTTTTAATGGGATGACAGTTGGGTAAATGTGAGGTTTGGTGCACCCTAGAACCGGTTTAAACCCCCAGTGGCCTAATTTGCCACTGACCGTTCAAAGGCGGTAGCCCTATTGTCAACCCTTTTGTGTTTGTGATGTTCCTTGCATTTATTATTGCTTTTGCCTTCTTGTTTGTCTGTTTGCGTGTTTGTTTCTGTGTTTTGTGGTTGACTGTCCTCCTTGAATGCTACTTTCCCTGTCCGATCTTTTTATATTTCTTTTTATTGGAACTGTACCATACTCCTGCCATTTTTCGGAACTGTACTAGCTACCTGCCAATAAATAATGGAACTGTACCGTACTCCTGCCATTTTTCAATACCCGGTCGAGTTTAAAAACCTACAACTCTTTTAATAAATGTTCTGTGGGCTAAAGTTTGGCCTGTTTATTTAGGAAAGATTATATTTTATGGCAGTTTGTCTGAAATCTCTTAAACTCGACTATTTACAGAGTACCAGGTCTCTAACTTTCTACAATCACATTTTTTAGCTTAATTTCAACATTTAACCTACCGTAACTCGCATAATATAGGTTCACATTTCACGGGAATCAGATGACATACACAACATTCCTTCCAAATTAAAATGGCCGATTCACTTTTCTAATAGTTTACGGCTAACAAGTCGGAAAACTAGATTTATTTACCCTTTTGAAACTTTTTTTGTTTACCGGGAACTGTACATACGGCTGCCGAACTGTACCTTCGGCTGCCGGTAATCGGATGTGAGATAGGAAGTTTCCTATCTGTTTATTAATATAATATGTCTGTGATCTGTCCAAAAAGTTGAACAAGTCCATTAAATAGCTAAATAAGACATTTTTGAAGTATAATCATGTATTTCTGCTAAAATTGTATTAAAGTAAAGAAAATTTAATTATAATAACATTTAAAGCTCATCTTTATGTAAAACCTATATTTTTTTTACAAAATCTGTTGAGCCATTACTCACAATTTATGCACAAATTCGCCCATAATGATACAATTTCCATTTTTTTTGTATGTTTAAACATTCTATGCACATAGTTTAACATATATAAAAACAAAATGTGCAATAAAAATGTTAGGTACCCATGCTTGTTTAGAATTATTTTTTTTTGAATCCCTACCCCTATGCTAAAAGGCCAGGTTGTGTATGAAATTATATAGATATGGTATATTTTCCTTTTTTGTTATGTTCCTAATAACAGAATTTGTTCAAACTTCCTAGGCACTTATTTTAACATATAGTAAGACAATATATACAATTAAAATGATAGGTCACCATGCATATTGAGATTTAATATTGGTTTTTAGAACCCTACCATTATGCTTAATTTTTTTTATTTTTTTTGAATTTTTACAAAATGTTATATTTTTCCTATTTAATAGGCATTTATAGAAAGTAAGACAATAAATACAACTAGACATCAAGAGCAACATTTCTGTAATTTTTTAGGAAAATCCATCCAATACCTTTAGAAGAGAAGTCGCCCAAAATTCTGCGCATGAAAAACTACAGAAAATGCCTTTAATTTATAAATATGATTAAATCTCTTTACAGTGTAGTGTCATTTTGTGTTAAAATATCTAGTTATTTGGAACTCTCGGAGTTTTCGACATTGCCTTACGTTTAAAGCAGGAAAAACCACTCCCAGCAGTTGTCCATATATTTATTCAGCTGTCGAAGGCAGCTGACCTATATATGTCTATGGTTAACAGACTGTGACTCATGTTAGTGGCAATGAGCATGCTTTACAACTTGAATTCCTAGAGAACTCGTCTGAAAAATTTGAATGGTATAAACACATATTTTGTAATGTTGAACGGTTACCATTTCACTTGCTGAAATGACGTTTTCGTAAACCAGTCTACTGAAATGTAGCATGTAATCATTAGTATTATATGTATATTAGCCACGAAACATTCACAAGCCACACTAGAGCAGTTGATTGAGGCGCCGTGATAGTGCCGCGGAAGGTAGGGTTCAAGCCTGCTGATTTCCCTCTTTTTTAATTTTCATTAATTATGTTTTTCATTATTACTGATGGTAAGCTAGCAACAGTTCTTTTACATTTTTCACTTTGATAACGCACTCTTATAATTACACATGGTAACAGTGACCAGTTTATATGTGTTGTAATGCACTCTCTAACGCACACGTATCCCTTACATGTGAACAATTGTACTTCTAGCATGTCGTGTTACAAGGGTGAATTATAATCAATATGTAAGGCATGTCAAGATATTCGCCCACATTGATTTAAAATGCTTGGTAGGAAGAACCGATGGTAAAAATCTGGAAGAATGTAAGAAAAAACGGTCGTGGCGGGTTTATGTCTCCGTGACTATTTTTTTGTTTTCAACCCGTGACTTGATATATTATTATGTTAAGTTCTTGTCTCTCGGCAGCTATTTTACGCTTGCGTAAAACCTTGCTTGTTACTGACTGTAATAACAGAACGCAGTTTTCACTACTGATAAACAGAGTGTGCAAGCGCAGCTAGACAGCATTTAATATATGTATTCTACAAAAATGGGGTTTAAAGATTGTACGTAAGACGAAAGTATTCGTGTTTGAAAAACGTAAACAGAATCATAACTATTGGTGGCCGATTAACAATGAAAATTTGAGGAAGTAGAACATTTCTGCTATTTGGGTGTTAAATTTTCCAAAAACGGAAGTTTTTCAATTGCAGTTAAAGCGTTAAATTACCAAGCCCTAAGACCGATGAACAACCTATTATCACTGGTTGAAAAATAATGAACTAAATCTCAATACGATGTATCTTTTGTTTGATAGACTAGTTGTACCCATATAGTTGTATGGATTCGAAGTTTGGGGTATTTATAATTTTAAAGAAGTAGATAAATTACATTTTAAATTTTGTAAAATAATCTTGGAGCAAATAAACAAGCAACAACGTGTAGCAGTTTTAGGCGAGTTGGGACCTTTCCCGCTCATTAATATGTATCACAAGATCTTTAACCTATTGGATTTAAGTAAAACTTAATATTGACACATATGCTTTTATCAACAAGGTATATTTAGATCACTGCAATACGACTTTAAGAGGTCCAAAAAGCTGGGTATTCAAAATTAAAGATAAACTGGATCACATCTGTGGAACACTTTTAGTATTGAAATTAATTATTTTCCAGTGGTACAAAGAAGACCTAAAGGTATGTATATTCAGGAATGGCAACACGGTATAAATGATTCACCAAAACTTGAATATTACAAACTGTTTATGTCATTTAACTTTGAAAGGTATCTTGAGAATATTCACAACAACGCTCTTCGTATACATTAACAATACTTCGTATTTCAGCCCACAATTTGGCAATTGAAACAGGTCGCTACAACATTGATAGAAATAACAGACTATGTACTTTGTGTAAGAATACTCACGTTGAAGCTGAATACCACTTTCTACTCATTTGTCCAGCTTATTCTTGGGTTTCGTTAGGAAAATTTAAAGCTATTATGCCATCTAAAAGAAAACAAATACAAGTAAATATTGCTAAATACATAAAAGAAGCATTGCATGTTAGACATGATTTAATAAGCTAAATACCATTTGTATTACTGTGTAAATGTATACTTATATATAAATGACTCTGACAGCTTGTGTGAATTCTCAGACCATCCTTCTGCTTTGGGTTATGGGTTTTATAATACAACATTAGTACACGTAATGCTTTGGATCTTGAAACTCTCTGACCTATTTACCATCAATAATATAATTATGAACCAATCCCTCTGTTTGTGATTGTGTGTGCATTTCCATGATTTAATGGGTACGGCGCAATGCTGTCGATGACATTCATATACCACCCTCTCTCTCGGAGTGAAGAAAATGGCAATAAGTACGGAAAGTGTAATTCGAGATATAATAGAAAACGTATTAGGTATCATGCAGCGTGATTGCTATAACTACACTGTCACCAATAAATACACTGTCACCAATAACTACACTGTCACCAATAACTACACTGTCACCAAGTAGCTACTTCTGAATAGTTTCAAACGACATGCGAATCAAAACATTACTATTCGTTCATTCAAATATTTCACAAAGATCATCAGCATGGCTGATTCTCAAGTAACGCATTAGGCTATATAGATACACTGAACAAGCAACCGCGAAATGTTATAAGAACGTTTTGAAGGACGAGCACTTGAAGAATTTGACGAAAGGACTCGGCTCGTTATGAAACTGTGTGTAAGATGATCCCAGAGTTTGCATCAGTCGGACGATAACCTTAATATCTCGTTGTTCAAACGGGTTGGCACGGGATTTCTAAACGTTGACACAAAGTCAAAAACAAATAAATAGCATAGCAATTTATTTGAAGAGTAATATAATAACACACATGTGACCCTATTGATGCTGCCTTGTTGGTTAGAGATTATATCATGGCGGCGATTTCTTTATTAACACCGTCCTGTTTTAATGGGATGACAGTAGGGTAGTTGTGAGGTTTGGTGCACCCTAGAACCGGTTTAAACACCCCCCCCCCCCCCTCCCACCCCCAGTGGCCTACTTTGCCTACGTAGCCCTATTGTTAACCCTTTTGTGTTTGTGATGTCGTTTGTATTTATTATTACTTTTGCCTTCTTGTTTGTCTGTTTGCGTGTTTGTTTCTGTGTTTTTTGGTTGACTGTCCTCCTTGAATGCTACTTTCCCTGTCCGATCTTTTTATATTTCTTTAATCACATGCTTATATTGTCGACTAAAGTTTAAAACAATCCTTACTATAAATGACACAGACCCTTATATTTACCGAAAACCCATACGGTCCTTAAAAAATAAAACACGTCCCTAGCGTTCATATGTATGTGTACCTTATACCTTTGGCTGATTCTCTGCTAATTCACTTAGGAGCAGCGCTCAGTCTTTTCTTGGCGGTATCCACAGACGGTGTCGAAACGATAGTCCCAACCCTATGACTAAACAGTTATGTGTTCATAACACAAGATTTGTGAGAGGAAAGCTAAGTTTTCCTAACTGATGGCTGTTTTTCGTCATACTAAACATTACTAAATAATGATTCTATAATCAACGTATACATTTAGTTTTAAATGAAAATAGATCTACTTAAATGCGATGTTTAACACACATTGACGCTGACCACGAAGAGTAACTGATATTCATGAAATCATAAATTTTCGTTCATTGATGACAGCGATTATCCCCCTGCCCTCTCCTTCACCAAGCCCCCACCCACGCCCAAAACAACTCCACACCCACAAACACACGCACAAGTTCACAATATCAAAACAATACAAATCGCAATAGGACTTGTGAACATATACATTGCAATATATCGATATATATAGATCAATATATATCAATATATATAGATCAATATATCTATAAAGATCCGATCTCATACGGTACAGTAGTGCCGTAAATCCTTACCAGATGACGTAGCCTACATTTCCGCAGTGGACATTACCAACATGTATATTATTACTATTAACCTCCTGGTGCCTGTCGTGGGTCAGGACCGCGTTCGATCCTCACTCGGGTAATGCCATGTGTTACCTTACTATGGGTCCCGCCATCAACAGGTTTACAACACGTGTATACCGTTTCTAAACATACTGACCTATAACTTACATATTGGAAAATCCGAACTCTATAGACACAAAATAAATGACTTTAACCGGCTAAGCCAGAAACCCAAAACTGAATACGTCGAATTAAGAGTTAGCAACTCCTTTTTAAATACCAGTGAATAAACCTATACTTTTAATCATTATCGGTACATCTACATTATTTTATGACATGAACACCTGGATATGGTTTGGATAAACGATTTTGTAGTCACGGTAAATTTGCCGCTAGTGAACTCAAATTGCTCCTGAAGAGGACTTCATTTTCTATCATCAGACAGTGTAAAACAACATTATACTCATAATCTCTTCAAAATATGAGTTGGTCTGGAAGATGTGGACATCGCTGATATATTGTGGACTCATGTCAACAAACTATACAAAGTGCATAACTTTTAGATGGTCTGGAAGATGTTGACATGGTTGAGATATCGTAGACTTATGTCAACAAACTATTTAAAGTGCATAACTTGCAGATGGTCTAGAAGATGTTGACATAGTTGAGATATTGTAGACTCATGTCAACAAACTGTACAAAAGTGCGTAACTTTCAGATGGTCTGGAAGATGTAGACATGGTTGAGATATTGTGTAATCATGTCAACAAACTATACAAAGTGCATAACTTTCAGATGGTCTGGAAGATGTTGACATGGTGGAGATACCGTGGACTCATGTCATCAAACTATACATGTGCGTAACTTTCAGATGGTCTGGAAGATGTTGCCATGGTTGAGATACTGTGGACTCATGTCAACAAATTATACAAAGTGCATAACTTTCAGATGGTCTGGAAGATGTTGCCATGGTTGAGATACTGTGGACTCATGTCAACAAATTATACAAAGTGCATAACTTTCAGATGGTCTGAAGGATGTTGCCATGGTTGATATACTGTGGACTCATGTCAACAAATTATACAAAGTGCATAATTTTCAGATGGTCTGGAAGAAATAGACATGGTTGAGATATTGTGTAATCATGTCAACAAACTATACAAAGTGCATAACTTTCAGATGGTCTGGAAGATGTTGACATGGTGGAGATACCGTAGACTCATGTCATCAAACTATACATGTGCGTTACTTTCAGATGGTCTGGAAGATGTTGCCATGGTTGAGATACTGTGGACTCATGTCCACAAACTATACAAAGTGCATAACTTTCATATAGTCTGGAAGATGTTGACATGGTTGAGATATTGTGGACTCATGTCAACAAACTATACAAAGTGCGTTACTTTGAGATGGGTCTGGAAGATGTTGACTCGGTTGAGATATCGTGGACTCATGTCAACAAACTATACAAAGTGCGTAACATTGAGATGGTCTGGAAGATGTTGACTCGGTTGAGATATTGTGGACTCATGTCAACAAACTATACAAAGTGCATACCTTTCAGATGGTCTGGAAGATGATGTTGACATGGTTGAGATATTGTGGACTCATGTCAACAAACTATGCAAAGTGCATAACTTTCATATAGTCTGGAAGAGGTTCACATGATTGAGATATTGGGACTCAGATCAACAAAATATACAAATTGCATAACTTTCAGATGGTCTGGAAGATGTTGACATGGTTGAGATATTGTGGACTCATGTCATCAAACTATATAAAGTGCATACCTTTCAGATGGTCTGGACGATTTTTACATGGTTGAGATAGTGTGGACTCATGTCAACAACATATACAAAGTGTATAACTTTTAGATGGTCTGGAAGATGTGGACATGATTGATATATTGTGGACACATGTCAGCGAACTCTACAAAGTGCATAACTTTCAGACGGTCTGGAAAATGTCTGAAGATGGAAAGCTAATTGTAACGTTAAACGTGCTTGTATATAATTAAATAAAGTTTGAATTTTCAATTTTCTTCATTAAATGATAACACATATTATCAAGAATTGAATATATTAGTGGTGCAATATATTTCATTATTTTAATCATAAAAAAAAATTTCTCTGAAGTATTCTAATTATTAATATTAAAGATTGCAAATGTGCAAGTTATGTAGTAAAACTATCAGGATGCCGTGGGTTTTAAACGAAACAAATTTGCCGTGGGGTCCTTTTAATGTTTAGTTAAAGATGAATTAAAGGATGGTACCCATATCCATTTATGTGATAAAAGACCAGATAGTTCACATAACACTGTTTTAAAGGGTTGGCCATGAATTTTGCTGAAGTTCTGAAGAACCCTTCAGTTGGGTGTAATTATGATGTTGCCAGGTCATCATGACTGCATATTGGAATAGGCAAAATGAATGCCCCACTTTGATTCTTGGAAAATCGGCACCAGCCCGAGAGGAAATGTTTACGAGAAGGTATTTACCGCAGGCTAAGTAATAGATAGAGTATGATTTCATTTGAGTTGGTTCATTTCAACATCGAGATGGGCATAGCCAATTGAAGTATTTAAATTAACCAACGAGGTGGAACCATACTCTATTTGTTTTGTAGCATGTCCATTTCATCTCTATTTCAGTTATTCTCATGTTATTCTAACAGTTATTCTGACAGGTCTTATTTTCAATTAAACGATTTACACCTGTGCTATTACAAAGAGAGTTTTCAGTGACCATGCTACAAAGGCAAATATGTGATGTCCCATTCATCGGGCTATAGGATTGGTACAGGGAAAACTGTCATCGTTTTTTCAATATCGGAAGGGTTTGCCGTCAGGACGACCCCTTGTCACCATATGTTTTTATTTTGTGTGCTGAAATACTGGCGATTAGAATAAGAAATAAGGTATTACTATAGAGAATGTAGAAATTAAACTTTCGCAATACGAAGACTATACATATGTCCTTTTGGATGGATCTGATACATCTCTGAATGAAACACTTTCAGAACTATTAAAATACTCTAAATATTCTGGTTTATATATACATTTTGACAAAACACAAGTTGTATGGATAGGGAGGAAAAAATCTAGTTCAGATACAAGCAAAACAAAATGGAAACTTAACTGGGGAAAAGATAAATTCAAGCTACTAGGAATACATTTCAACGATAAAATGATAGAATTAAACTATAATGATACAATATTAAAAATCCAAAATACAGTAAACATATATGGAAGCGAAGATATTTAACACCAATTGGTAAAATCACAGTTATTAAAACATTACTACTTCCTATTTTAAATCATGTATTTATATCTCTTCCAAATCCAAATGAAAACACAATTACAAAATATAATAACATATGTTATGACGTTTTATGGGAAGGCCCTGCAAAAAAAAAAAATCAGTTATAGCTAAGCAACATTCTGAAGGTGGTCTCAGTATGATTAATCTTAAAGCATTTATATTCAGTCTTAAAACTACCTGGATAAGACGACCCATAACTAACGAGGGCACTTGGAAGCAACTTGTTGAAAAGATGCTAGACATTCACAAAGTAGCATCTTTTGGCAAACATTACTGCAAAACATTAATAAAAAATAGGAAAATATTTTTTGGATAGATGTGCTAAATTCATATGTTAAACTTATTGATCTGAGTTTGCCTACCTTTTGTCAAACCCACTACTCTATAATAACACTATTTTCATTGGCTGTAAGCCATTTTTTAACAAAAAATATGGTATATATGAAAGGCATCATTTTTATAAATGACTTAATGAACGAAAATAGTGGATTTTATTCTTGTACTGAGTTCGATGAGAAAACTTTTCTAATCTTTGAAGGAGTAGTAGCTGCCATTAAAATCTTTAGAAAACAATTACGAAACAAAATAACAATGAACAAATTAGAAAACCCAATTTTACCTGCGAATATTAAAACACTCATCAAAAACAAGAAAGACTGCACTGATATAACAGAAATAAGTCCAACATCAAAAATCAAATGGGAACATATTTATGATATTGAAGCGGAAACTTGGAAAGGCATACATGTATATTTATCTCCTTTCAAAATTACTTCTAGCACAATACTACAATGGTTTCAACCAATAATTAACCATCGGCTTCTTTCAACACAGCATTATCTACATAAAATAAAAAAGCAGAAACCCTTTATGGCACTTCTGCCACCAAGACCAGAGTATAGTTCATATGTGTTGGACATGTCCTTCATCTCAGAATTTTTTAACACAGATACACACTTTCTTTTGAACAAAAAACATAAATCTGAATCTGTCAGAACAAGCATTTATTTTTAACACAAGTGAAGAACAATCAACTGTAGAGTTACAAATTATTTTAGAAATGAAATACTACATTATTTACCTCAAAACGACTAAAAACACCGCCTCCATTACCGCAAATCCAACTTTTAACAATATATATATTAATTGATATACAGACTACGGTATCTGTATAAAACACATAAACAAATTGCAATTAGAAATAATCAACTAGAAATATCTGAAAATTCATGGAGCAAGTACAAAACCATTGTACATTAATCAGGATTCTACTAACTCTTATCCATTCACTCTTCCGGGTACAATTTTAGAGCAGAACAAAGACACTGACAATTCGTAAATCAATTATATCAATACTGAATATTAAATACTTACATATATAATGTTTATAAGCAGATGGGCCATTGGACAGCAATCAACTGTTAGGTAAAAGTGTATATATATATATATTTTTTTTTTTTTTCTTTAACAGATTTTTTTTCTCTTCCTGAAATCATATGTACCCTGCCTCAACCGTACAATACATGTATATTGTCTGTATTAATTTCATTAGGCTAAACTATTATTTTGTAAATATAGTGTGAGGTGTGGTAAGGGATGGTCCTCCCCGACCCTTGCTCCACCTATTGAAGGGGAGATTAAACGGGTCGTCAAAAGACGGCCAAAACAAAAAAGGATTGGTACTGACCTGAAAAAGACCTGAAAAAGACTATTTTAAAACAAAATTAAAGTCTTAATCTGCATATCAATTTCCCATGGAAAATTTTCCAAATAGACTACTTCCTAAATTGATAAGTATGCCTCTTATAGACCAGGAGCAATGAACCCAGTGAAGTAATTATTTCATAATAACTTTAAAGAGCACGTAATGGGAGTGGTGCAGGATATAAACGGTCCACAGGTGACCGGAAGTTTGATGAATAAAGGCCGCCAAGTGTCAGGGTAGATCAAAAGTAATTAACTAGAAATAATTTATTATTTTCAATAAAATTGGAAAAAAACAAACACAAGCAGATCAGAAGACAATCTTTATTTTGATGAAAGTATTTATTATGTGACCAACTGTTGGCTAGACCCAAGATCAAGTTTACAAAATATTCATCGTTGCAATTAATATCAGGTTAGTGCAAGAGATCAACGATTTATCGAGTCCGTGGCCGGGATAGTAAATATGCTGCGTCTAAAACCTTCTATGGGTTCGAATCCCACTGAGAGCACAACTTGTCAAGTGAGAAAGTGTTGATTCTTATGGATGGCGGGAGGTATACAGTACTGGTTCTACCCAGGGAAAATAGGGTAGTCTGCATCGACCATGAAAAAATTTACCATCATATTTGGCCAAAAATGACGTAAAACATTTAAACAAAGGACAAAGAATTGGGAGCAATGCCGAACTCTAATCGCATGATCGTAAGAGGCGAATAAGGTTTTAAAGTTGGATTTGCAGTAACTCTGTTCCTTCAGCGATGTGTAGTTTCTGAATCATTGTATCGTAGTTCAGTCTAAATTTCATGTAGCACAGTAAACTTACGCATTGTTGCCTAATTCAAAACACAGGTAACATGAATAATGTTTTGCATACGCATTTCATTCATGTCAACACCTATTACAAATTCAATTCTTTTCCCAATTATAGTATTTTTCCTTACTTAAACATTTTAAGCAAAAGGAAGTTTGACGGAAAGTTTCGCTATGTAAATCCCCTTTTTTTTTGAAGTATAAACAGCTTTTTATAAATTGTCTTATTTTGATAATAAAGATAATTTAAATTAGTATCAATTATGGTATTTGATTTGCCTTACTTAAACAGTTTAAGCAAAAAGAAACATTGATGGAAAGTTTCGTATTGTCAATCCTTTCTTATTTTAAATGTAAACAGCTTTTTATAAATTGTCTTATTTCGAAAATAAAGATAAATTAGTATAATGCCATTTTGCTATTCATTATGAATATTTTGAATGTATTCTCATAAAAATCAATGAATATTTGAAAGAGGAGTTAGAAGGAGAAGTTCAGGTGCCTGGCAGTTAGGTTAATTGTGGCTACCTTACTGGTGCAGATTTGTGTTATATGTTTGTGCCTAGACTCAATCTCTGCCATCAAATCAAAAATTAAGGCGGTGTTGGGAGATTGCGATAACTGTGAGATATTGTGAGATATTGTTTGCATTGAAACAATCATAATTTCCTTGTAAAAACACAAGCACTTATCACCTTGTAAATGTTCCATCCTGTTGGTGTCATATAACATTTTTGTGTTGGTGCACCGTAAATCGCAATTCAATACAGCTTGGTGTGTTAGGTATGAGAAGGAAATATTTAGATACAAGAGTTGTATGACGTTTAGTTCAATATATATATACAATCATATAATAAAACTAAATTAGTTTAGCTAAAGTAATTACAGCTCGAACATCAACGACATTAATTGTTAATGTGAGTTGAACATTTCACATAATGAATTAGATTTCGGCGTACAGTATATTGAATGTACAGGATTTGTACAGTTTCGAGTATTTTGAAGGTATTTTGTTGTTTACATGTGTTTTTATAAATGTTACTTTTAGAAAGAGTTTGGTATTAACTAAATATTGGCTTATTAATTTTGTGTAGGTGTCATTACACCATTGTGTTTCCTTCTTCGTTTTATATAGGAATGATGTTGTAAAATAATGTATGTCAAGCAGCACAAAATGCGCATTTTTCTCCATAGACAATTTTAAACACATATTAATCAAACGATCTAACGTTCTCCAACAGACAAATTCAATAAAAGCAGGGGCTTACATATCATTTAAATAAAACGTCCATCTGTCGCATGCCATCACTTTCTATTTTGATACATTACAGATAGATTTACCACCATTTCTACTTTCGCTTTAATATTTATGTCAATTATAATTAAATATCTCAAACTACCACTACAGTTTTTCCCAATACATCATAAGTCATTCAGATTTAAAGTTAATAATAACAATAAGGCATTTTGTATCACAAGTAAGGCTGGGGAAAAAAAATCTAGGCACTATTTGACTATACACAACATAGGTACAATCCCAATGGTGTAATTACGCCTATGTTTTCTCTTACATTTTACAATCCAATTTCGATATTTAAAGAACAATCCAGCTGTTCTGGAGGCAAGCCCATTATTTAAATGAATGGTATAAAGGAACACAAACACTCTTTGGTTGGTAATTAAACTGGAAATGAGATTTTTTTACCATAATCAAGATCTTTGAGCACTGATTGTTTGGTTGGATAGCGGGATGTGTGTTTATTAGTCTTAATACTCGTAAATGTCACATTTATTAGGACTAAAAAAGCAACTACAAAGTCGGGAATGGAGTGCAAATTAGAGAAAGTATAAGACAGTTTTCTTTTGGGTTATTCGAGTTTCCATTGAAAATAACTTTTAGAGAACGCCACACCTTAATCAAGATTACACCAATAATAATAATTATAAAAGATTCTCAAATGTAATTGTTGTGCTTTGATGATACTGCACTGCAGGGGCAAAGCTAATATACATTGGGCTGCGGGGTGTGGGGTGTGTATGGGTGGGGCGCTATTACTTAACATTGTAAAACTTAATTTTGAGCCTGGTAACACTAAAATATCTGTCAATATGTCAGTAAAGACACAAACTGTTTTACATGATCAGTAAAGACAGAAACTGTTTTTCATTGTAAGTAAAGACACAAACTGTTTTACGTTGTTAGTAAGGGCAAAAACTGTTTTACGTTGTCAGTAAAGACACAAACTGTTTTACAGTGTTAGTTAAGACAAAAACTGTTTTACAGTATCAGTTAAGACAAAAACTGTTTTACATTACTGATGTCAGTAAAGACACAAAAAAAAAATCATTGTAAGTAAAGACACAAACTGTTTTACGTTGTCAGTAAGGGCACAAACTGTTTTACGTTGTCAGTAAAGACACAAACTGTTTTACAGTGTCAGTAAAGACAAAAACTGTTTTACGTTGTCAGTAAAGACACAAACGTGTTTTACGTGATCAGTGAAGACACAAACTGTTTTACTGTTTCAGTAAAGACACAAACTGTTTTATGTTGTCAGTAAAGACACAAACAGTTTTGCGTTGTCTGTTAAGACACAAACTGTGTTACGTTGTCAGCAAAGACACAAAGCAAAGACACAAACTGTTTTACGATGTCAGTTAAGACACAGACTGTTTTACGTTGTCAACAAACTGTTTTATGTTGTCAGTAAAGACAAAAACTGTTTTAAGTTGTGAGTACTGTACAGACACACACTGTTATACAATGTCAGTAAAGACACA
Organism: Cyrtodaria siliqua; assembly: GCA_037043455.1. Classification (NCBI taxonomy): domain Eukaryota; kingdom Metazoa; phylum Mollusca; class Bivalvia; order Adapedonta; family Hiatellidae; genus Cyrtodaria; species Cyrtodaria siliqua. The sequence continues at coordinate 97,718 of JAWPHD010005770.1, read as the reverse complement.
AGCTGTTTTACGTTGTCAGTAAAGACACAAACAGTTTTATGTTGTCAGTAAAGACACAAACTGTTTTACGTTGTTAGTAAAGACATAAACTGTTTTACGTTGTCAGTAAAGACACAAACTGTTTTACGTTGTCAGTTAAGACACAAACTGTTTTACACTGTCAGTAAAGACACAAACTGTGTTACGTTGTCAGTAAAGACACAAACTGTTTTGCGTTGTCGGTAAAGACACAAACTGTTTTGCGTTGTCAGTAAAGACACAACCTGTTTTGCGTTGTCGGAAAAGACACAAACTGTTTTATACTGTCATTAAAGACACAAACTGTTTTACGTTGCCAATAAAGACACAAACCGTTTTATACTGTCATTAAAGACACAAACTGTTTTACGTTGCCCATAAAGACACAAACCGTGTTATTTTGTCAGTAAAGACACAAAGTGTTTTGCGTTGTCAGTAAAGACCAGTGCTCAAGAAATAGGCTAGCCCGACGCCCGGGGCTCCTCGAAATCCATTCCGGGCCTGTCTCATTTTGCAGACGAGGAGCCCGTCGGGCCTGTCTTAAAAAAAAAAAAAATCCCCCAAAAAATCAGTTTTACTGGATCTCAAGCTCAAGTTCCTCAAGCCAAAATACTCCCATGTGTATTGTGAACTGTGAAAACACTTGCAATGAAGTAATTAAAATGTGTTATACACACATTGAAACAATAAGAAGTTTGAATATTTTGCCTGGCTTCGTGTCGGCAGTTTGTCACAACTTAATTTGAGGTCGACAATTGTTGACATAAAACTCATTATTCTGCTATTAGGGTTGTGTTTTCTTTCCTTTGTGATAAGAAATACCGTTTTTGTCATTAAAAACACACTAATGCATGAACAAAAATCGTTATTGATGGTATTTCGATTGAATGTTTGTGAAATGTTCGGGTCGTAAAAGTGCGGTGTCATAGTAGTTCGGATGGTGCATAATTTCGGATGGTGCATAATTTCGGATATATTATTATAATGTTTTTTTTTTTGTTTTTTTTTTACATAATCAAATAAGAAAAACTGTCCTTTACAAAAACATGTTGGTGGAAAGAAAAATATATATACTGTATATGTATAAATACAGATATAAAGTATATTTCTATTCATTATTTAAGGTGTAAGGAGTTCCTGGAATCCTACTTTTAAATGAATTCTAGTCTAGGCTCCTAATTCTTTACTTGGAGAAAGTGGTGACAAAAAGAAAAGATATAGCCAGAGGAGGCTCTGATAGTCTCATAAAACCTGATTAAAAATTTGGCTCCAAGTTTAGCTCCAGTTTCACCAAGTCGGCTCTGATTATTATCGTTTGGCAAAAGTGCTAGTACTCTCCTTTGCATTGGTTATAAATTACTATGTAATATTCTATTCTAACATATTTAAACGAAATGGTAAATAAGTCCGCTGACCAGGGAGCATAAAGTGGTAGAAAAAAGAAAAATATAGTCAGAGGAGGTTCTGAGCTTGATTAATACATACGTAACAAAATTAATGTGTGCTATAAAAGTGAATAAAGACACATTTCCAATAAGAAAAAATATTGGACCTTTCCATTTTAAATCAGGGCCTGTCCATTTCAAATCAGGGCCTGTCCATTTCAAATCGGGGCCTGTCCATTTTCAGAAGCAACAAGCCCTGGGCCTGTCTCTTAAAATAATTTTCTTTGAGCACTGAAGACACAAAGTGTTCGTTGTCAGTAAAAACACGAACTGTTTTACGTTGCCAGTAAAGACACAAACTGTTTTACGTTGCCAGTAAAGACACAAACTGTTTTACATTGCCAATAAAGACACAAACTGTTTTACGTTGTCAGTTTTTTATGTTCACTTTGATCCTTATTTTTAGAATCAAACCTGGAAGAGGGTTCGATTCTAGAAAAGATCATCTATCATTGTCGTGCAATGACAAATTGCTTGTTGGAATGTGGTTGGATGCCAGGGGGTGTTACTGTCGCATTATTTGTCCCATCCTCAGTCACAGCTGGGAGGTATGGTATATACATGATTTGATGATTGGTAGTCAGGGGGCATAACTCCCACATGATTTTTCCCGTCCTTTATACTTTGAATCAGTCACAGTTGGGAGGTATGGTATATACATGATTAGATGATCTGTAGTCAGTGGGAATAACTCCCACATAATTTGTCCCGTCCTTTATACTTTGGATCAGTCACAGCTGGGAGGTACGGTATAGATCTGTAGTCAAGGGGCATAACTCCCACATTATTTGTCCCGTTCTTCCTACTTTGGACCAGTCACAGTTGGGAGATAAAGTATAGATATGTAGTCAAGGGGCATAACTCCCACATTATTTGTCCCGTCCTTTATACTTTGAAACAGTCACAGTTGGGAGGTATGGTATATACACAATTTGATGATCTGTAACATCATGTCATGCTGATCATTTTAGAAAAAGACCCATATCAGTGTCACTTATAGTTTTCAGGAAGTAGTCGCTACAATGTATTTATTTTAAATCTATTTTTAGCCGTGGCGGCCATCTTGAATAGTTACTGGACAATCAGTCAAGTAGATTCAGAGGAGTGGTCGTTACAAGTTTTTATTATATTACTCTATGTAAACAAAGATGGCCGCTAGCGGCCATGTTTAATGCCGAATCAAAATAATTTTCGGCAAGGGTCAACAACATGTCATGCTGATCATTTTAGAAAAAGTCCCATATCGATGTCACTTATAGTTTCCAGGAAGTTGTCGTTACAATTTTTTTTATATTTTTAGCCCTAGCGGCCATCTTCATATTCCGGCCGGCCCGAAATTTTGCTAGGATCAACTAGACATCAAGGGCAACATTCCTTTGAAGATTCTTGTAAATCCGTCTAGTTGTTTTAGAGGAGTAGTCGCTACAAGTTTTTATTATATAATTCTATATAAACAAAGATGTTTAATGTCGAATCAAAATAATGTTCAGCAAGTATCAACAACATGTCATGCTGGTCATTTTAGAAAAAGTCCCATATCAATATCACAGTAGTAATATAGAGGAGACGCCCTATACGTCTCACACCACAATTAATTTTCCATAGGGTCCCATTGTAATGTTTTTGTTCGTAGCATAGAGATAAAAAAGATTTTGCAACATGTATTTATGCTTAAATTCTTCATTGATCCAATATCTGCATGCTATTAACTTTTAACGAATATTTACCAGATTGAGCTTTTTTTAATTTCATGTTTGCGTGACACCTATCAAAATTTAGACAAAAATACAACCCCGTGGAGATTAGACCCATGATGTGTAAAATGAGGCAGAATTAGCTAGAAATCTTATATCAACATGCATTTTTCTGGGATCTCTTCCTAAAATGCTGTAGATTTAGAACCTGGTAAAGATAAATCAGTGTATCCTGTAAAATGTAGAAAAGCGAACTTGTTTTTATCTACCTCCTTCATCTGTAGGTCAGGAGTATTCAAGGGAGATAATAGTGGTGTGTGTCCTATAGGCCTATAGGCAGTCAAATATAGACGAGACACCATCTTGCGATGGCCTTTTGTGGAAGTAAAATATAGATGAGAAACCCTATGATATAGGCAGTCACCATCTTGAGATGGCCTTATGGCAGTCAAATATAGATGAGACGCCCTATATAGGCAGTCAAATATAGACGAGAAACCATCTTACAATGGCTTTTTGGCCGTCAAATATACAGGAGACGCCCTATATAGGATGTCAAATATAGACGAGAAACCATCTTGCAATGGCCTTGTGGCAGTCAAATATAGAGGAGACACCCTATATAGGCAGTCAAATATAGACGAGACACCATCTTGCGATGGCCCTGATCAATAAGTTGTCAGTCTCTGATTATAAGAGAGACTGGTATAAGAAGTTGGTCTTAAATCAACAAATCCGCTTTTGATATGTTTTTAAGTATTAAATATCATTATAAATGCGATTTTTACTATGCCATTGATGTATGTTCAGTGAAAATATGTTTTTAAAGATACAAATCGAACAGGCGAACAGGCATTGCTAAAATATCGAAAAAAATCTAAGGGGGAAAAAATCTTGCGCGAATTACCGGAAGTGACGTCATTGGGAACAAACTATTTTTGTTTACATTGGGACTGAACGCAAAACGGTATACCTTGTGTGAAAATGTGAGAATTAAGCGATCATGATAAAGAGTCAGAGGAAATGCCCGTGATAAGACGGTTACACAATGTGCAACCTTACGATTTTGAGCCAGAATACGTGTCTGAGGACGAAAATACATCGGATTCATCAACTGATGATGAAGTCGAACGCGGTGCAGGTGCAATTGGAGAGCTTGTAAATACTATCGTGTCATGTCATTCGTTACATTCAGCGGTTCATTACACTATTCACTAATCTAACAAAATAGTGTATTTATACACTTACAGCAACAACAAACGAAAAAAAACGTAAACATTGTTTTCATCGAAATCTGACAGTACGTCACCTGCAACACTGCAATATCTTGGTACATACACAATAACCGCGAAATGTAGTATATTACGAATGAATGGACCTGTTCTAAATACGAGCTTCAGATTTTTTTGCCGATAAGTAGGCATGGAACAAATATATTTATTAGATATTATCCATAATTGATAAAAAAAAAAAATGAATAAAAACAATAATAAATGAAACAGCATATAATTTCGGCACCATAATTTCTATAGTATTATATATTTGCCATAAGTCGCCATCAACACCAAACACTCTAGGAGCGGTGTTTGCAATATGACACGCTCTCTCGCTCTCTGGTCTCCACTGCCTAATTAGGGTACATACGTCGGTATATCACACAAGCACGCACCATTTAGGGAAACCTAGTTTTATGATATATTTCCTGTTTATTGCAATTACTTGAGCGGTGTAATATCGCCGAGGGCAGACGCGTATTGCACAAGACGGATATATCACATGATATGCGAGCTCTAATTTGTCGGGCACAAAGAGAGAAAATTCTATGATTTAAATAATATAGCCAAATGTATTATGAGCACGATATAGACAGTAAGTATACTTACTCATGTATACTTACTCCTGATATACAGATCGAAAACAGACCAAACATATCAAATTACCATAATATAAAGTATATTATTCTATTATACTTGTTTTACTTATTTCACGAGCTAAGAGGCGTTATTGTTGTTGCTTTACCATAAAACATTACTGAATTAATATAAAAGCTAGTAATATTATTAATTTTCTGCCTTGTAATAGATATCCATGAAACATTTTGTATTTTTTTTCAAATCCATAGACCTATATATGTTGATAATATATATTTATAACACTATTGGCAGAAGAGGGTGTATAATTTAAAATTATTAAACGGCATTTTTAACAAGTACCATAAAACGTAATCCTACATAGACAATACTATACAACTCAATGTGCGACATCGCTAATCGTTTGGGGGTACCAATGACGTCACAGGATCACGTGACACCAGGGCGAAACTCGAAGCGTGTGCGCTATGAGATAAAATTGGCTAATGTGAGAAAACGGGACAACCAATAAGTGTAAGATTTGAACAGATTGTATATTATATATATATATTTCCGAATATATACTCAAAAGACACGCCCTATTTAATTATACCTTACATAAAACGCCCATGCTAAATCACCATAGAGAACAATGTGTGATTTCTTACTATCTGACGTGAGGGTAGGGTGATAGTAAATCGCAGGGAGATAGTAAATAAATTATCGCATGCGCAGCTTTGATGCGAGGTTGCGTGCATACTGTTCCAGTGACGTCATGACTTCAAAAGCAGTTGAACGATTTCAATAAACTACCACTCATTTCTTTAGTTATGTCCAATCCAACAAAACAACTTTCATAGCAACTTTTGGAAAACAAATTGTTTTTAGTTTAAAAAAAATCCTGAATAGACTGCTTCACTGCAAATGTCCCGTTCACTCAACCAAGCAATGGAGCAGTCTATGCGGCAAAGTGAAATCTGTACTGAAAATGAGTCATATTTTTGCCCGATGGCGAGGGGATTTCGGTATAATACCCACAACCTTGGCGTCGCCTCGGACGTTAATCATATCCTCAGGGTGAATATTCTTACTATCACCCTCTCATGAATGTGATATTTATATATTATTATACCTCACACAAAACGCCAATGCTAAATCCCCATAGACAACAATGTGTAATTTCTTATTATCTCACGCGAGGGCGATAGTACAGGGTGATAGTAAATCGCAGGGTGATAGTAAAAAACAAGAGGCCCAAGAGGGCCTGTGGACGCTCTACTGGCTCAGGATAAAGTTTATGTATAAGAGGCCATAAGTCTTTCAAAAATCATTCAACCATAACATGGCAATGACAGGTGCAACTAGGCTTAGTACTGATCATCCTCGCCAAGATTCGCTGAAATTTGGCAAAGAGTTCAGAAGAGACTAATCTGGACAAAGTTTGTGTATTAAAACATTTAAAGGGTCACAACTCTGCCAAAAATCATTCAACCGAAATATGGCGATGATATGCACAACTAGGCTTGATACTGATCATCCTTGTCAAGTTTCGTCTGTATCCAGGAGAACTAGCCCAGAAAAAAATTGTGGTATCAAAATCCTATAAAGGGCCATAACTCTGCCAAATATCTGTAAACCGAAACGTGACGATGACATGCACAACTAGGGTTGGTGCTGATCATCCCTGCAGTTTCATTGAAATCTGGCGAGGGGTTCAGGAGAAGTAGATCAGAACAAAGTTTGTGTATTAAAACCTTTAAAGGGCCATAACTCCGCCAAAAATCATTCAACCGGAACACGGCGATGATTTGCACAACTAGACATAAAATTGATCATCCCTAAAAAGTTTCGTTTAATCCGCCCAGGGGTTCAAGAGAACTAGTCAGAACAAAGTTTGTGTTTTAAAACCTTTAAAGGGCTATTACTCCGCCAAAATCATTCAACTGGAACAAGGTGACTATGTACAACTAGGCTTGGTACTGATCATCCCTGCAAAGTTTCAATGAAATCCGGCCAAACGAAGGCACTTTCGTCTTAATGAGGCCAAGATATAGCATATTTCAGAAAATCAAGGGCCATGACTCCGATGTAAATGGTCCAATCTGGAAGTTTTTCGAACTTGTCCAAGCTTTTATTGATATTAACAATCTGGTAAAGTTTCTTAAAGATCGGATGAAAGATGAAGGCCTTATCGTCTTAACGAGGCAAAATATAGGATTTTTAACTAAATCAAGGGCCATAACTCCACTGTTACTGGTCCGATCTGGCTGGTTTTCGAACTTTCCCGAGCTGTCATTGATATTAACAATCTAGAAAAGTTTCATAAAGATCGCATGAAAAATGAAGCCTCTATCGTCTTAACGAGGCAAAGTATAGAATTTTTAAGTAAATCAGGGGCCATAACTCTGCTGTTACTGGTCCGATATGGCTGATCTTCGAAATGTCCAAGCTTTCATTTATATACACAATCTGGTAAAGTTTGGTAAAGATCGAATGAAAGATAAAGGCCCTATCGTCTTAACGAGGCAAAATATAGCATTTTTAACAAAAATCAAGGACAATAACTCCGCTGTTAATTGTCCGATCTAGCTGGATTTTGAACTCGTCAGAGCTTTCATTGATATTAACAATCTGTGCAAGTTTGGTAAAGATCAAATAATAAATGAAGGTGCTAGAGTGTTCACAAGGCTTACTATGGCATTTTTCAGCAAAACAAGGGCCATAACTCCGGTGAAATTATTTAGATCTTGCCAGTTTTCGAACTTGTCCGAGCTTTCATTGTTAAAGTTAAGTAAAGGTCCGATTAATATTGAAGGCCCTAAAGTGTTCACAAGGCAGAAAATAGCATTTTTCATAAAAAAAAACAACATGAGCCATAACTCCGGTGTTACTGATCCGATTTAGCTGGTTTTCGAACTTGATTGAGCTTTCATTGATATTAACAATTTGTGCGAGTTTGGTAAAGATCAAATAATAAATGAATGTGCTAGAGTGTTCACAAGGCAGAAAATGGCATTTTTCAGAAAAACAAGGGCCATAACTCTGGTGTTTCTGAACCAATTTAGCTGATTTTCGAACTTGTCGAAGCTATCATTAGTATTAACAATCTGTGCAAGTTTGGTAACGATCAAATAATAAATGAAGGTGTTAGAGCGTTCACAATGCAGAAAATTGCAATTTTCAGAAAAAACAAGGGCCTTAACTCCAGTGTTACTGATCCGATTTGGCTGGTTTTCGAACTTGTCCGAGCTTTCATTGATATTAACAATCTGTGCAAGTTTGGTAAATATGAAATAATAAATAAAGGTGCTAGAGTGTTCACAAGGCTTAATATGGCATTTTCCAGCAAAACAAGGGCCATAACTCCGGTGAAATTTATCCGATCCGACTGGTTTTCGAACTTGTCCGATTATTGATATAAAGACACTGGCAAAGTTTCGTAAAGATTCGATTTATAATGAAGGCCCTAGAGTGTTCACAAGGCAAAAGTTAACAGACGGACGGACGACGGACGGACGGACGACGGACAACTCGCCATCCGATAAGCTCTACTGGCCGAAGGTAAAATCGGTAAAGTACTTTTGAAGTTAGGATGAATTAAATATAGCACTTCACCATACTGAGCCGATGACGTCACCGAAACAGTACGCACTCCAACGCGCATCAAAGCTGCGCATGTAATACTTTTTTATTATTATACCTCACATAAAACGCCCATGCTAAATCCCCATAGACAACAATGTGTAATTTCTTACTATCTCACGCGAGGGTGATAGTACAGGGTGATAGTAAATCGCAGGGTGATAGTGAAAAATTATCGCATGCGCAGCTTTGAAGCGCGTTGGAGTGCGTACTGTTTCGGTGACGTCATCGGCTCAGTATGGTGAAATGCTATATTTAATTCATCCTAGCTTCAAAAGTACTTTACCGATTTTACCTTCGGCCAGTAGAGCTTATCGGATGGCGAGTTGTCCGTCGTCCGTCCGTCCGTCCGTCTGTTAACTTTTGCCTTGTGAACACTCTAGGGCCTTCATTATAAATCGAATCTTTACGAAACTTTGCCAGTGTCTTTATTTTTAATTTATCATAACTTCAAAAGTACTTTACCGATTTTAATAAACTACCACTCATTTTCTTAGTTACGTTATTTACAAGTCAACGCTATAACTTTCATAGACATATTTTGAAAAAAGTTGTTTTTGAAATAAACAAAATCAGAAAAAAAATCCGGCATAGTGAAATCTGTACTGAAAATGAACCTTATTTTGGCACCGTGCGAGCGGATTTCGGTATAATAAAATAAATATCACATTCATGAGAGGGTGATAGTAAGAATGTTAACCCTTCGGATATTGATTATCACCCTCGGCTTCGCCTCGGGCGATAATCATATCCTCAGGAATGTGATATTTATATATTATCACCCTTTGGTGATGAATTAGCGTGATCTGCGCCTATTTTCGCGCAACGCGTATGTGGATGTTGTAAAAAGTGAGAAGATGTTCCAAAATCATTAGTCATGCGTCCTTGATACTTAGTATACATGTTCACAATCATGAACCGCACACATTGATGTAGGTTCGATAATTATAGATTATTATATGTCACTTTTCATAACAGCCACTGTATCATTATGTGCCCGAGGGATTTAGCCTCGAGATATAATTCCTACACATCTGATCTCTAAACGTTGGTATATTTTGCGACATACCAGCGTTAGGGTTTGATTTATTCATAATAATGGTATATCGCACACTTTGCCGCAGTTTTGAGATCATATGGGGAGGAATTATATCACGAGGGCTGAAAACACGGCATGCTTCTGATTGACAAACTATTGTATATTGTGTGATATATCACACTTAGAGATTATTTGGATTTGATATAACATTGTGTTAACGTTAATTTTAATTCTAACATGGCAGATGCTATTTTCAGTATACACAAGCAAATACAACAGTCGGGTAAAATATACCATATAAATGAAGTGGGTGGGGTAAATCAACATCTCTCTTAACGTATTTTGGTCAAATTGTGTATAATATATACTGATACACCGTTTGTAATGAAATTAGATGTGATGTTTGTATATCAGGTGTATGTTTGCCAGCCATATAAATGACTTTTGTGCCAGCCATATAAATGACTTTTGTTATAATAAATTAAACCAAAGCACATATATACATCTTTTTCTGTAATAAAACGGTGGGTTTTTAACATTTTTAATTGTTAACTCTTTTAGATGAACACCGACATAGACTTTTTATCAAATTTATTTGATAACCTTATAATTTTCTATTACATACCAGTTTATTACAAATTTCTTGTTATTATTTCTCTATAAGTTTATCTTGCCCAAAATGTGCCCAAAAATGCAATTTTCTGTGATTTTTTTGTTTCACTAGAAGGTGTGCTGAAATTGAAAACTTAAACGATTTCTCCTATTTTTATCATTTTAAGGGTCTCCTTACTTTTGTATTGATACCTGTTAAGCTTCTCATAACTTTTTTTTCATTTGCTTCTTTTTTTTCTCTAAAATATTGGGTGATTTCTATTACCCATTTTCAGCTGATTCTGAATTTAAAACCCCACTTTGGGCTTTGTGGGTGTATTACTAAAGAGTAATATTGCTAAAAAGTTAAATCACCAACACATCATTATTTTTCCAGAAACTAACTAATAATATGTAAAAACAGGGAATTTAAAAATTCTTGTTATACCGATATTCTCCAAGACACCATTAAAGGCACTAACCCGCCAAATATCAGCAAAACTACACTAAATATTCGTTCATCCAAACCTTATCCAGGTGTTCAGGTCATAAACTAATGTATTTGTGCCGATTAAAAGTAGAGTTTTATTCATGGGTTCTTAAAATACCCGTCTTAATTTAACGCTCCAGTATTGGGTTTTGGTCTGGCTGTTTAAAGCCGTTTATATTGTGTCTATACAGTAGAGTTTGGATTCTCAAAAAATGTAAGTTATATATATATATACCTCGTCGTCAGTAGGTTTATAAACGGTGTACATATGATGCAAATTCTGGCTGTTGTTGACGGGATAGCTACTTTAAAGTCACTCACCCGCCAACTGCACGTTAATTTTACAACATATGCACACCGCTTCAAATTCGACGAACGATAAGGTATATATAAAACTAACATATAATTGCAAATCCTAACTCTAGAAACACAATATAAACATGAAAACCTGCCAGCCAAAAACATCGCCTTTTTGTTATTGTTTGAAGCTTCGAATAAAAAGTTACCAACTCTAAATTCATTTCACACATATTCATGTGCGGGTATTTTATGAGCCCGTGGATACATAATTAATTAACATAAATGCATCATTTTGTGACGTCAACACATGGGTAGAGTTTGGAAGAACGATTTTATAGCTAAATTTGGCGTTTGTGTAATTCAAAATTACGAAGAACACATTTTTCTTAAATTATTTATTTTTAAAAACTATACAATAACATGTACAATAGATTAAAATAACATTGCTCCAAACAAATAGGTAACCAGATTGGGTTTAAACTGCAATCAAGTCATGTATTCACATTATCTTTCAAGAATGATCAACATAATACATGGTTTATGACAGTTATCAGCACATTTCAAATATATTTAATAATACATACAAGTAATTTTTAACTTAGAATATATATAAACAGAGACACAGCAAGTATTATCGTTTTGTTTACCATATAACTTTACACTGATATACGACCAGAAGCTCGTCCTTTAAGCTAACTTAAATAACTCTTCTGATATTGCTTAAACAGAAATAGGACATTTTAAATAAAATGTATTTACACATACTGATAAAACTGTATTTAGTAAGGCACGTTAATATTCTTAATAAATTATATATTGTATGTTTCCAACTTTAATTTTCCAACTGTTAATTGTTTTATTGGACACAGTAATATTGTGTTCTATGGCTACTTGTCTATAGCCTTTCTTAACTGTCTTTCAAGCTAATTCAACGTATACTTGTATTTGAACCAAGGGATCACTTTACTGAGGCGTTTTCTGAAACTTTGTCTCATTGTTTTACTTTTCCAGTTGTAAATTTCTCCAGCATATCTTTTAAGTTCACCAGAATCACAAGTAGCCTTGGCTTTTTTATCATCAGTCACATCACTAGTCACAATAATATCATGATGACCTATCACATCAGTGCAATGTTCCAAGCTGTCATTCAGAGAGGTGGCTGCACAGTCATCGGATGAAAGAGTCATATCATTATCAGTGTTAGAACTGTCATCTTTATTTCCATGTAGATCAGTATCGCTCACATCAGAACTGCTGCATTTGCTTGCACGTAAATCCGCATCGCTTACATCAGAACTGCTGCATTTGCTTGCACGTAAATCAGCATCGCTTACATCAGAACTGTCACATTTGCTTGCATTTAGATCAGTATCACTTCCTTCTGAACTTAAGTCACACGACAACGATTCTTCCTTGGTACACACACTTTGTTCAGATTCGTCAAAATGAAAGAAATACGTCAGTACAAATTTCATCTTCGTAGTTTCATCCTTTGCTGCTGTGTCGTACAAAGATTCTGCTTCCGACTCGTCAATGTCTCTCTCAATATGTTGGTTATTGTCATTAGTTTCACATTTGTCGTCAGAATTACTCGAGTCAATACCACTATCACAGTCCCATTTAGTTGTATCTACATGTTTAACCACTTCAGAGTCCGAATGATTAGCTTCACTTGGCTGTTCTATGATATTCCAAAACACTTTCTCCTCATCATTGGAGATTTCTGTTGTATTTGTTTCACTGATAGACCTAACCTCTAGATCCATGTTGTCAAAATTCTCCTGAATATGTCTGTTTACAAACGTGGAGATCACTGCCTCAATTTCACAATAATGGTAAACGTAATTCATTTCTGTTTTATATATTCTCTGTTTTCAGGTGGTAAAAGATTATCACACTTGTTTGTTGTCACTAAATTAATCCTTATTATAGTACCTTAATATTATCTACACCTGTATTGTTATGGGTATTGGTGATTTTATAACTAACTGTGCTGATATATCAGCAGGTTTCCTTATCACCTTTCCTGTCCATTACCAATATTTGTATTAATTGCCTGATTCAGTTAATCCAAGTGTCTGTATTAAAATTTGATTAGCTATTCAGTTAGTTATCACCTCAGTGAGAATGTATCACACCTTACTGTTTTATCACACAACAGAATGATGAGAGTTCAATATTATTAATGGAAGCCACAATCATATAAAAACTATTCCAACTTTCAAAATATATTTCACAAACTATGAACAATATAAATGATCAAAAAAAACAACAACAGGTGGTTATTTAAGAAAAAAGAAGAAGAACGTAAGCCACACCCAATTTAGTTAAAAGACCAATCAGAAGGAAGTGTGTACTGAATCTGGTCCAGAATCACAGGTGTGACAGTGTCACAGTCTATTATGACATCACAGACGCGGTGGCACGAAACCAAACTTCTTGATGAGACAATTTTCTACTAAGTAGATTGCAGCTGTTGCAACTTGCGGGTATTTAACCAGAATGAAGACTGCACACAGGTGTCATCATTCCAATTTGCAGAGATTTAATTGGCACTGTACAGTCTATACACAGGTGCCATCATTTCAATTTGCAGAGATGTAATTAGCACCGTACAGTGCATACACAGGTGTCATCATTCCAATTTGCAGAGATGTAATTGGCACTGTACAGTCCATACACAGGTGTCATCATTTCAATTTCAATTTGCAGAGATGTAATTGACACTGTACAAACCATGCACACAGGTGTCATCATTCCAATTTGCAGAGATGTAATTGACACTGTACAAACCATGCACAGGTGATCATTTCAATTTGCAGAGATGTAATTGACACTACAGTCCATACACAGATGTCATCATTTAAATTTTCAGAGATTTAGTTACAGACATGCAACTGGCATGTAATGCAAACTGAACGGACACCTTCAATATTTAGATTTTGATGAAGGTTTTATTAAACAAATATTTTAGTCTCATTTACCATCAAAACATAATTTCATGTTCAAGAAATTGATGCATGAATGGGTCAACAGATTATGGTTCCAAAATATATTAAAAAAAACATCCCAGTTTCTCTGAAATTCTTATATTTAAGGGACTGGAGGCCATCTGGAAGACAACTAATTGGTGCAATATTAAATACAAGAGAAAACCCAAATTGTGTGCTTCAGTTTCATATGAAATGTATTCAATAAGTCCCATCAGTTGAATTATTATTTATGAAAATGTGTGGACTAGAAAGCATAACAACTTGGTACATTTGGGGTTCATATAGTTAGCATGTGTACATACTATTTATTAAAATTATAGTTAGACCATAAAACAAGAATTTACTATAAACTTAAAGCATCTTAATTATGAATTTATATTAATGATTTATGCACTAAAAACTAGCCGATACATCCAGGTTTTCCGACCAATCTGTATCATTGTCAATACTGTAAATCAACTATGTTATGGGGCAGGGGGCGAGTTAAGTTCATATGCAACTAAAACACATTACGCTGGTTTTACTAGTATTTGGATTTTTGGGACCTTCATTATGTGGTTCAGCTTCATATGAAATCTGGGTGTAGATCTATTTAAACTGAGACTGTGTTACCTTTAATACTGTTTATGAACATTTTGTTGGGGAACTTGATGCCTCAGCAAGGTTTTATTGTAAAAGGGACACATGGCAATCATTAAAAGGGAATGTAGCGATACAGCCATAGAACTACATACATACTGTACCTGTATATTCATGATACAGCCAAACAAGCTCTATTATTGAGAGTTCTTAAAAACTTGGAAAACGGTCAAAGAATTATCAAAATCGGATGATAAACAAAAAAGATATGACCATTTGAAGGTATACGGACAAAAGCCCCACCCCGGACAAACCCCCCCCCCCCACCCCCCCTCCCCCTCCACCCACCCCCCACCCCCTTGTTTTGTATAGGTGGACAAAAAAAAACTCATGTTTTTTGCAAGGGTGTACAAAAAAAAACCTGTAAGTATTCAGAGCTATTGTGTGCATGTAATTAATCTGTTTGTGTTGGTCACACTTTGTTTTTTTTATAGCTCTGAATACTTACAAACTGGGAATTACCTGTGAATTATGTGGTTTTTCATTTTGATTATTCTTTTGTATGGATTTAATTAGTTTTAAGGTAACTAAATACATATTACATGTTATATTGTGCTGCATATGTATTTGTTTTGCTGTTTTCCTTATCTGGACATGTTTAATAAAATGTTTAAAATACTGCTCGTTTTACTAAGAGTTGTCCCTGACTGACTTTTTGCTTTGAAATAATTATGAAAATAACATTGCAAAAGACATATCTGAGGGGGATTTCGTATAGGGGGGGTTTTGTCCACCCTTGCAAAAATATCAGGGGGGTTATGTCCACCTTGTAAAAAGTTCAGCGGGGTTTTGTCCACCTTGTAAAAAACATGAGGGGGGTTTTGTCCACCTATACAAAAATGAGCAGTGGGGGTTTTGTCCGTGGGGGCTTTTGTCCTAGATTCTCATTTGAAGGTTGTTCTAAACAGATATGGGAGCTGCCATTTTGAGAACTGTGATATCATAATTTCAAATTACCATATATGGAATATTGATAAATAACATTAAAAGCAAAGAAAATCACCGCAAATGAATGTAAAACCATTTCATATATTAAAAAGCATTATTGCCATTAGGTATACATATTTTTGATATAGTTGCTGTCATTTTCCTCCTATAAAGCAGTACCGTAAACTTTCATATTTATAAGACCGAGTCTCCGTGGCCGAGTGGTTAACAACATTGCGCTGATCTTTTGCCTCTCACCGCTGCAGGTTCGAATCCCACTGGGAGCTTGTCTTGTAAGTGAGGAAGTGTCAATTCTTACGGATGGCGGAAGATGTACAGTATTGGTTCTGCCAAGGAATAGTGGGTGTCTGCCTCCACCACAAAAAAATTTACCGTCATTTATAAGCTTACATGTGTTGAAAATTACGTAAAACACCATACAAATCCAATCATATTTATAAATAGTCCATATATGGTCATTTAGAACTATGATGTCATAGCACTCAAACTGGCGGCTTCCATATCTGTTTCAACAGAACCTTCAAACGATCATATCTTCTTTGTTTATCATCCGATTTTGATAATTCTTTCACC
The DNA here is from genome assembly GCA_037043455.1 of Cyrtodaria siliqua. Lineage (NCBI taxonomy): Eukaryota > Metazoa > Mollusca > Bivalvia > Adapedonta > Hiatellidae > Cyrtodaria > Cyrtodaria siliqua. The sequence continues at coordinate 81,496 of JAWPHD010005770.1, read as the reverse complement.
CTTTTCCAAGTTTTTCTGAATTCTCATTAATAAAGATTGTTTGGCTGTTTCTCTATATTCCCTATACGTATCAATAATCAACATTTGTCGTCGTTGGTGGTTGATGAATTCATGTTTGGATAACCACCCATAATTCCAGATCGTCTCCAGAATACATTTTACACACTGTTGGTACCTAAAGTGTGACATTTTACACACTGTCAGTACCTAAAGTGACATTTTGCACACTGTTGGTACCTAAAGTGTGACATTTAACGTACTGTTGGTACCTAAAGTGTGACATTTTACACACTGTTCTAAAGTGCAACATTTTACACCCTGCTGGTACCTAAAGTGTGACATTTTACACCCTGTTGGTACCTAAAGTGTGACATTTTACACACTGTTCTAAAGTGCAACATTTTACACCCTGCTGGTACCTAAAGTGCAACATTTTACACCCTGCTGGTACTTAAAGTGCAACATTTCAAACCCTGCTGGTACCTAAAGTGTGACATTTTATACCATGCTGGTACTTAAAGTGTGACATTTTACACACTGTTCTAAAGTGCAACATTTTACACCCTGCTGGTAACTAAAGTGTGACATTTTACACCCTGTTGGTACCTAAAGTGTGACATTTTACACCCTGTTGGTACCTAAAGTGTGACATTTTACACCCTGTTGGTACCTAAAGTGTGACATTTTACACCCTGCTGGTACCTAAAGTGCAACATTTTACACCCTGCTGTTACTTAAAGTGCAACATTTCAAACCCTGCTGGTACCTAAAGTGTGACATTTTACACCATGCTGGTACTTTAAGTGTGACATTTTACACACTGTTCTAAAGTGCAACATTTTACACCCTGCTGGTACCTAAAGTGTGACATTTTACACCCTGTTGGTACCTAAAGTGTGACATTTTACACCATGCTGGTACTTAAAGTGTGACATTTTACACCCTGTTGGTACCTAAAGTGTGACATTTTACACCCTGTTGGTACCTGAAGTGTGACATTTTACACCCTGTTGGTACCTAAAGTGTGACATTTTACACCCTGCTGGTACCTAAAGTGTGACATTTTACACCCTGCTGGTACCTAAAGTATTTAGGCATCATTTATTTAGTAAATATAGTTATTTTACAGCTAGATAAATTCTTCAAGAATGGTCTGTGCCCATTTTGCATTGTGTTGTGGTTGACTGGTCTAAACTAACAGAAAAATATCAGAGAGAAAATGATCTCTTAACGTGTGTGAAGTGGGGCATACTGGTTTGAGCTTGTCCGTCTAGGCAGCGTCCAGTTGTCTGTAGACCAAACTCTTGTGTGTGCAACTCCTCACAGTGTTTAAATATTTGCTATGCTTACTAAGTATGATGTGAAGATGTTAGCGAAAATATTTTTTGAAATGATCATTTTTACAAGAGTTATGACCCTTCGATTTTTTAATATACCGTATAATCCCTTATTAAATGCCCCCGGAAGGCGTAACAATCGTAAAACCAACGTGAACTTGAGGGGTCCTCCTAACAACCGAATACGTGCCAGGAAAATTTCTAATAGAAGACATTGTTCGTATATGCTGCCCACGTTATGACGAAACGCTTGGTTTCGTTTTTTAACGTTTATCTGACATTCAGATTCATACAAAACTAGCAGAATATTTATATCAGACCTAAATACTGTGTACCTGGCACTGAACATCAAGGTATTTGATGCACGCCAAGATATTTGATGATTAATACAGAGTTGCGTTTGTTTTTTCCTTTAGTATATGTAAGTATAAAGGGAAATCTTGTTTGTATTATTCATCTTTAAGTGGATTGTTTTAATATGTGGCATGCTGACTATGTATGATGTGAGATGAAGAAAACAAGTTTTGATTCTTAATACCAGTTATGGCCCTTTGAAGCTTCGGATGTTTATATCCTTGTGTGGATTTCTACCCATTCATTTTCCTATGGATTGTTTTCATGTATTTCTGATGACTCCGTGTGAATGTGATCATAAAGGAAAATGATACTGGTGCAAAAAAGTGCATGAGTCAAAGGGGCAGAGGGGCTTATATTCGTCAGCTTTTAACGACAGTTCTAGTTTTCAAAGATAACACAGAAATACAGAATGTGATGAAAGTTTATTGTAATTTGGACTAGCACATGTGACACACCATTCATGTAATACAGAGAGCACTTAATCTAATACACCAAATATAATAAGCGGCTGTTTATTTTTAACTTTATATCTCATATAATTATCAAAAGCTCAGTCAAAATAGTAAGAACTAAAAAAAAATACCGGCTTTATTCTATCAAGTAGGTACTGAAGATCTATATTCAAATAAACAAATGCATGTTTAAATATTATGCATTGAAGTACCGGAAAACATTATAATAAGACAATACTGTTATTGGATTTCATTGGTACGCTGCATGAATACATACACAATATAAATCACATAGAACAAGAATGTAAACACAAACATGTAATAATGATGACCGCCAATGATGCTGAATATCTCCAACATTTTGGCCGATCATCTAAATGTAAGATCCCAATGCCCAATATGAGAGGAATATTTGTGGAGAAAATAACAAGTAAACCATTTACAACCTTACAAAAAACAAAGTAAGATGAAATATAATCAACTCGACTTGCAGCGAGTAAACATAATAAAACTTAAATATATATTAGATCAACTGTACGTAATGCAAACTGGCCCACCTTATCCTTGAATAAATTGATTTTTAAGAAACTATGCAAATTTATTCTGTTAGAAATAGCAGTCAATCTTGATAGATGCAACAGAAGAGGTACATACAAATAATCAGAATCTCCTCCTCTATCTGCACCTATAATGTCTTCTATAATATACCAGTATTTTAATAAATGAGAATAAACTTGATGTATCTCAAGCCAGAAACATATTCAAACCATATTATATAAACACTGATAAAACCCAGCTGATCTCCAACTTGAATACATTTCTTCTTTTAATGATATTTGGCATTTCCGTATAATATGAAGTGTACCGGTACGTGTCAATTTGCTTGTTATTGCACGGCCAGCGCCTGATAAGCATGCTGGCCTGATAGATAAAGCATAGCATGAAAGCCTTTAACAAACATCTTTGAGCTGATTTTAAATAATGTATAACATGTATAATCAAATATACTTGCATGTCTGATAAGGATATTCGTGCTTTGTACATGTGCTGGAAAATCTGATCTTGTACATATGGGGTAGATAAAAGTCATGTGCATCAACCATGAGAAAGGACTAGAAACGCGGAAATTCCATCAAAACCAGGTTGTATTATTAAAAGGAAATATATTTCTGACAGTGAAAATATGAAATTAACAATGTTTATAAACAATTTTTTCCAATACCTCAATTACAGTCCCAAGCTACCTTGCCATATAAGTTAACTACACAACAAGTTCCGTTCCAATATCGCATTTCTAACTAAAGTTATTGCCCGTAAATCATTTTTCTATTTTTAGTAACAGCCACCTTGACACCAGTGACCTCAAATGCAATCCCAAGCTTTATTTCTATAAAACTGACCTACACACCAAGTTTCTTTTCAATATCTAATTCATAACAAAAGTTATTGCTGGAAGCCATGAGTTTTACGCCGTCGGAAATTCCAACACTTGGTATAACTGTTTTAATTGGAACCAAGTCAAAGTCTCGGTTGCGATAAAAAACATTTATACGTTGTGATGGAATTCCCAATCTTCACCCATAAAGACTGGTATAATACTATTACACTTTAAAACAGGTCAAGCAGATCTGATTTTACTATTTATGCTACATGTACGTTATGAAACAAGTTCAAAGTAACCAACAACAAAGGTGTTACACAAGATACAACATGTGTTGTGCTGACTAGCCTATCTGTCAACTGATTTTTGAACTGGTACTCATAATTCAATTCAAAATGATGGCAATAAAGAAATAACAAACCACAGACACGTTGCCAGACTGACCGTGACAGGACACCTACACTAGTTTAAAAGCACACACATTTTTATAAGTTTAATTTATATGTATATCTGGTCATTAGTTGGTTTACACAAGTGTTATACTTTGTAAAATATGCATTATTCAGCAGTTTAGGACTTGAATATTATTAGTATCATCTGTCGTTAACTGAACAAATTATAATCCGTTCTAGGAGAAAGAAAATTTTAAAGAAATTGCAGGAATTTGTATTGCAACAATTTGTAACAGTTCAACAGTTTATTCTATTTCTTTGTTACATGATTCTTCTCTTTCTTTGTCGCTTGACTCTTCTAGTTCTTTGTTGCATGATTCTTGGTGTGGTCAGATTGGTCCCAAACTTTGTACAACCAATTATGTAGGTCCCATGGAAATGTATAAATTGTCCCAAAATTCTAATACTAATACTGGTCCCGTTTTATTTAATCTGCAAAATAAAAATAATGCTAATCAAGTCAGTAATAGGTTTTTGTTGGACGGATATTATTGAATTGTTTATACTGATTTATTGTAGTTAATAAAAGTGAGATATATTGCCTTATTTGAGCTTTATTTAGAGGCAAACACTTACAGCTGCCTTCAGAGATAGGGGTAGAATATACACTTACATGCTACAGCTGCAGAATATACACCTACAGCTGCCTTTAGAGTTAGGGATAGGATGTACGCTTACAGCTGCCTTCAGGGATAGGGGTAGAATGTACAATTGCAGCTGCCTTCAGAGATAGGGGTAGAATATACACTTACAGGCTACAGCTTCAAAATATACACCTACAGCTGCCTTTAGAGTAAGGGATAGCACTTACACGTACAGCTGCCTCCAGAGATAGGGATAGAATGTACACTTACAGATGCCTTTAAAGACAGAGGTAGAATATACACTTACAGCTGCCTTCAGAGATAGGGGTAGAAGGTACACTTACAGCTGCCTTTAGAGATAGAGGCATAATATACACTTACAGCTGCCTTCAGAATAGGGATAGAACACACACTTACAGCTGTATGCAGAGACAGCCGTATAATATACACTTACAGCTGCCTTTAGATAGGGATAGAATACACACTTACAGCTGCCTTCAGACATAGGGGTAGGATACACACTTACAGGAGCCTTCAGAGATCGAGTTAGAATATAAACTTACAGCTGCCTTCAGAGACAGGGATTGAATACATACTTACAGCTGTCTTCACACATAGAGGTAGAATATACACTTACAGCTGCCTTCAGAGACGGGGATAGAATACACACTTACAGCTGCCTTCAGACATAGAGGTAGAATATACACTTACAGCTGTCTTCAGAGACAGGGATAGAATAAACACTTACAGCTGCCTTTAGAGACAGGGGTAGAATATACACTTACAGCTGCCTTCAGAGACAGGGGTAGAATATACACTTACAGCTGCCTTCAGAGACAGGGATAGAATACACACTTACAGCTGCCTTCAGACATAGAGGTAGAATATACACTTTCAGCTGTCTTCAGAGACAGGGATAGAACATACACTTACAGCTGCCTTCAGAGACAGGGGTAGAATATACTCTTACAGCTGCCTTCAGAGACAGGGGTAGAATATACACTTACAGCTGCCTTTAGAGACAGGGGTAGTATATACTCTTACAGCTGCCTTCAGAGACAGGGGTAGAATATACACTTACAGCTGCCTTCAGAGACAGGGATAGCATACACACTTACAGCTGCCTTCAGACATAGAGCTACAGCTTACAGCCTTCAGAGATAAGGATATAATGTACACTTTACAGTTGCCTTTAGAGATAGGGGTAGACTGTACATTTACAGCTGCCTTCAGAGACAGAGGTAAAATATACACTTACAGCTGCCCTCAGAGACAGGGATATAATACACACTTACAGCTCCCTTCAGACATATAGGTAGAATATACACTTACAGCTGCCTTCAGAGACAGGGATATAATACACACTTACAGCTGCCTTCAGACATAGAGGTAGAATATACACTTACAGCTGCCTTCAGAGACAGGGATAGAATACACACTTACAGCTGCCTTCAGACATAGAGGTAGAATATACACTTACAGCTGCCTTCAGAGACAGGGATAGCATACACACTTACAGCTGCCTTCAGACATAGAGGTAGAATATACACTTACAGCTGCCTTCATAGACTGGGATAGAATACACACTTACAGCTGCCTTCAGACATAGAGGTAGAATATACACTTACAGCTGCCTTCAGAGACAGGGATAGAATACACACAGCTGCCTTCAGAGATAGAGGTAAAATATACACTTACAGCTGCTGTCAAAGATAGAGGTAGAATTTACACTTACAGCTGCCTTCAGAGACAGGGGTAGAATATACACCCACAGCTGGCTTCAGAGTTAGGGGAAGAATATAAACTTACAGCCGCCTTCAGAGACAGTGGTAGAATATACACTTACAGCTGCCTTGAGAGATAGGGGTAGAATGTACATTTACACCTGCCTTCAGAGACAGGGATAGAATACACTTACAGTTGCCTTCAGAGATAGAGGTAAAATATACACTTACAGCTGCTGTCAGAGATAGAGGTAGAATGTACATTTACAACTGCCTTCAGAGATAGGGTAGAAAATACACTTACAGCTGCCTTCAGAGCTTGGTCAAGATCAGCAATGATATCCTCCTCATCCTCGATGCCCACAGACAAGCGGACAAGACTGTCGGAGATTTCTAGTTTTTCACGCTCCTTTTGGGGCACAGATGCGTGCGTCATCACAGACCTGTAAAATGCAGATGACAACATTGTTAATTAGGTGGAAAAGTGACATTGGGTTCAGCGAGGTTAAAGTGAATCTTTAAATCTCTGTTAGAGGTATCAACACAATCTGCACTTGCCGGTTTATATTTGTCAACATGTAAACTATACTAGTCTCAAACTCGTTTTACTGATATAAAATGTAGTTAATTAATTTTTTAATGATAGTGACTTTAAAAAAAAAGAAGATTGAATTAAAACCTTGTTTAAAAATACTACTGACAATATTTTGCCTGTTATGTTAAATAATTAAATGAAATGGACCCATTTCAAGCTGAACACCAAAATGGCGCCCTATGGTTCTTATGCTCTCTTGCATTGCCCTTTATCATTTGTGAATTTTCCCTTCAGTAGTTTTCGAGTCATATTCCGGACAAGAATTATAAGTACAAAATTACCAAGGGAATAACTCTAATTGGAATGAAGACAGAGTAATGGTTGTTTGTGTTCTGCACCTTCTCTCATATTCCTCTATTATTGTGTGAAGTTCCACTGCAGTCCCATTAGTAGGAGTTGAGTTATGCTCCAGACAAGAATTACAAGTATAAACTTACCCAGAGAAATAACTCTAATTTAAATTAAAATAGAGTTATGTTTCCTATATTCTGCACTCACTCTCATTGCCCTCTATCATAGTGTGAAGTTTCACTGCAGTCTCATAATTTTCTGTTTGACTACTATGTATATATGCATTAAAAATACAAGGGCCATAACTCAGTGGAAAATTATCGAACCGGAACGTCACAACAATATACACATCTCCACTTGATATTGATACTTCCTAGCAAGTTTCGTGAAATTCTAACAAGGGGTTATAGAGAAATAGCCCGGACAAGAATTTTCTATATGTCTACTATGTATATATGAATTAAAAATACAAAGGGCCATAACTTAGTGGAATATTATCAAAACGGAAAGTCACGATAATATGCGCTTCTCAAATTAATATTGATACTTTCTTGCAAGTTTCGCGAAATTCTAACAAGGGGTTATAGAGAAATAGCCCGGACAAGAATTTTCTATTTGACTATAAGCATTAAAAATACAAAGGGCCATAACTCAGTGGAAAATTATCGAATCGGAACGTCACCATAATATGCGCATCTCCACTTGATATTGATACTTCCGAGCAAGTTTTGCAGAATTCTAACAAGAGAAATAGACCGGATAAGACTGGCACGGACAAGGCGGCGACTATATGCTCCACAATTTTTTCTTTTTTTATAATATTTTTCAGGAAAGTCCAGGATTTCTTAAGACTTCATTGGATACAAAATACACTGTTTTTAGAGCTGAATAACTTCATTTGTGATTGTTGGAGAAGAAAAGAGAACATACACAAATGTCAAGCTATCTTGAGACTTACAAATCAAAATAGTACATTATGTCAAAGATAGTGGCACAAATGAGCGCCAAAGACGTAAGAAATCCAACCGTAACTGGTTTTTGGGTAGATTTACATAGCACACTGTATACCGCAGTGTAAGTTGACGTGACTATTGTGGCGTGTTTATCGGGCGTTTATAAATACAATATGACAAGACAATATTTGGAATGTCTCGAAGAGTTTAAACTCTTATAGCGTAGTCATTTGTTGGTGGATTTTGATGATTTAAACACCAAAATGTACGTCAGTCATCGTAGAACATAATTGTTTTGATGACATTTTTGTCCTATCTCGCAGCTAAGTTCTATCTCAGCTCACACTTGTCCTATTTCACAGGTAAGAATGAACAAAGAGCAGTGATCATTCTGCACAAGTTAGAATGAACATATGACTTATGGTGGTCCTATTTCACAGGTTGGAATAAGCACATACTTACGGTAATTCAGCTAGACTTTCAAACCCTCCTAGACTCTCTGCCAGTGTGAATACCTGCAAATATGTAGAATGAATGAATAAATGGTGTTTCATGGTACTTCATTACATAAATAGATCCCATTGATCGCAAAAAACAATGAAAATGAAATAGTCAATTATTAAAAACTAGAACTATCACTGAAGGTGATGAATACTTTTTAAGTTTTTCCCTATGAAACTCTATGTCAACTGTGACCCCGGGGTGGGGCTAGATTTGACCCCAGGGTCACCATTTGAACAAAAATGGTATAGGACCATAAGCTTATGGTAAATGCAAAATATTAAACATCTGGTTCTTGTAATTTCAGAAGAAGTTTTTTTAAGTTTTCCCCTAGATAAGTCTATGTGCAAACTGACCACCGGGGTGGGGCTAAATTTGACCCGAGGATCACCATTTGAACATACATAGTAGAAGACCATAGGTGTATGCTACATGTAATATATGAGAGCTATGTGTCTTGTAGTTTCAAAGGAGAAGATTTTGTAAGTTTTCCCTATCCCAGTCTATGCAAGAAATGCAAAATCTGTATCTACAAACTCTGGACCCCTGGGGCATGGCCATTATTGACCCCAAGGACTTCATTTGAACAAACTTAACAGAACAGGGGTAGGCAAAAAAACTATCGAAATCCATTCAGTGGTTCTTGAGAAGAAGATTTTTAAAGGTTCTGACCTTTTATGATAAGTTTGGGTAAAATTGACCACGTGGTAACTGAGATGTTGTTTAAAGCAATTGTTGATGGACAGACAAATGGACGTCATGCAGAAGAGCTAAAAATGTGTTACAGGACATGACGTGATGTGACAGATGAGATTGTGACGTGATGGGCAGCATTTCTATATGGCCCCCACTTTACTTTGTGAAGCTGGGGTATAATAAGGGTTAATATGGTAAAAACATTTCGCTAACTACTACTGACAAAAGTATAATATCTATAATAGAATTTAAGAATCTATAACCAAGTTTGTTTTAGTTAAAAATAAAAAGAAGAGTTTTGCACTAACAAAAGCACAACACCTCTAAGAATATCTGATAAATACTTAAATAATTTTCTTAACATTTTCTTCAATCCCCATTTAATTTAAAATCATGTTAAAAAAATTCAAATTCCTACTGGAGAAATTCTACCTCCTATAGGGTAATTCTTTAACCCATCCCCAACTGAGGTCGGGGTTGAAGCTACAAACCTAATGAAACTAGAACTATCACTGAAGGTAATGAATACTCCCAATTTATGAAGTTTTGGAACAACCCATTCAAAAATTAACTGTTTGAGGAAGTTATAAAAATGTGTTACGTGACGCAACAAATGTGTTACGAGACGGACAACGTGATTCCTATATAGCCCCCACATCACTTTGAGAAAACGGGAGTATAATAAATCTTGAGCCTTAAAGGGAAGCCAAACCATCTTTATTTTTGAGAGTTTTGAAATACTTGATAATAAGGGTGAAAGAATTATCAAAATCGGATTATAAACAAAGAAGATAAGATCATTTGAAGTTTCTGTTGAAACGGATATGGAAGCGGCTTTTCAGAGCTATGACATCACGGTTCTAAATGACCATATATGGAATATTTATAAATATGAAAATTTACTGATTTATAGGGAAAAAATGACAGCAACTGTATTAAAAATATGTAATACTTAATGGCAATAATGATTTATATCACCAGTAAAAAAAATCATTCATTTGCAGTGATTTTCTTCGTTTTAAATGATATTTATCAATATTCCATATATGGTAATGTGGAACTATGACGTCATAGTTCTAAAAATGGCGGCTCCCATATTCGTTTTAGAACAACCTTTAAATGGTCATATCTTTTTTGTTTATCATCCGATTCTGATAATTCTTTCACCTTTTTCCAAGTTTTTCAGAACCCTCAATAATAGAGTTTGTTTGGCTGTGTCGCTACATTCCCTTTAATTTGAAGATGGAAGAAAATCTCTAAATTAAGTCTTAATTTGGAAAGAAAAAAAGGGCTAAATCTTGGAGATGAAACGAAATGAAATGCCAATATCTAGAGAGAAAAAAAAAAGTATTTTAAATGTTCCTGTGTGTCAAACATAATTTTAGCTATGCTCAATCTACCTTGAGATTTTTAAGGAATATATCTGCCTCGTCCTTGCCACCTTTCAGATAGAATGTAACCATACCACTAGTACCCCGCATCTGTCGCTTGGCCAACTCATGCTGAGGATGGGATGGCAGACCTGCAAATAATTAACATATTATTTCGACATCTTTGATTAGTCTGATTAAAAAAGTACTGAAAGGAATTCCATATATGATGGCAATTGGGAAACTTTGGAAATAAAAAAAACACAGCTTTAAATGAGTATTTAAACATTCTTATAAAATAGGGATAACATTACAAAGGGTCCTAATTTTAATGAAGACTGCTGATCTGCACTTTCTCTCAGTGCCCTTTATCCTTGTGTGAAGTTTCATTGCAGTCCAATCAGTAGATCTGAGTTATGCTCCAAACAAGAATTATAAGTAAAAAATTACAAAGGGCAATAACTCTAATTTGAATGAAAGACAGTTAGATTTTGCAGACTGCACTGCCTCTCATTGCCCTATATCATTATATGAAGTCGCATTAGTAGTTTTGAAGTTATGCTCCTAACAAGAATGGGACGGACGGACAGATTGATGGACAAAGCGGGGACTATATGCTCAGACGGAAATTTCGGGGAGCATAAAAATCTACATACCGTCACAATAATTGTTTCTGCATTTCTGCCCCAAACCCCTCATACTTTGAGGCTTAGAAACGTATATCTATTCAAATTTGAACACAGGTAAAATCCCTGTCAGTTATCATTATTAACTTGCCTGGATGGATGACCTTCTCCACTCGAGGATTGGCCTCGAGGAACTTGGCAACAGCGAGGCCATTCTTCATGTGTTCCTTCATCCTTACATGCAGGGTCTTCAAGCCTCGGTTAACCAGGAAACTATCAAAGGGGGATGGTACTGGACCAGTCGCTAAATGAGAAAAAATATTTTATTATGTCTTTATTGAAGGAAACAAAAGGATATGCATACATTCTGATGTGCAATCAATATTTTTTATCTTTTGCAAGTAAGTGTTCAATGTAAGTACAAGTGTATTCCCGACATTATGGATGTTCACACTGGGTATGCTGTATATGAGCACTAACTTGCACTGTTCATTAATAAATGCATGCTATTTTTGGATTTATGTGATAAAGAGAATCTCACAAGAATGCCTTTTTAATACTGAATTTATCAAATTGTTGGATAAAACTGATAACATTCTCGGCCTCGCATCTTGTACTTGAATAAATTCAATATTACACAGGCACTCTTGTAAGATGCTCTATCGGTAGGCAGTATTATGTACCAGGCACAAGGCTAGAAACTAGCATAAGACAATAACAGAACTATAGCATGCCTCTATTTAAGGGCACACATTATATACGTTTGTCTTATATCTGTTGAGAAAACTGGCTAATCATACTTAGTCATATTGCAAGTCTTACTACACTGATCATGCTGACAGCAGCCATGTTAATCTCATCTTTAACTTTATGATGGATGTAATATAACGACTTTTGTCTTTTATAAATACTTCCGATCAACAGTCTCAAGACATGCATGCTGTGATGTAGGTGTGTACATACAGGCGTGTACATGCTTATCATTTACGCACGTGTGGCACAGACATGCTTACACCTTATCATTTACATCACGTGTGGCATAGACATGCATACACCTTATCATTTATGTCATGTGTTGCATAGATATGCTTACATCTCAATTGGGGTGTAGACATATGTACACCTTATCATTTACATCATGTGTGGCGTAGACAAGCGTACACCTTATCATTTACGTCATGTGTGGCGTAGACATGCTTACACCTTCATTTACGTCATGTGTGGCACAGACATGCATACACGTTATCATTTACGTCATGTGTGGCGTAGACATGCGTACACTTTATCATTTACGTCACGTGTGGCATAGACATGATTACACCTTATCATTTACGTCATGTGTGGCATAGACATGCATACACCTTATCATTTACGTCATGTGTGGCATAGACATCCATACACCTTATCATTTACGTCATGTGTGGCATAGACATGCATACACCTTATCATTTACGTCATGTGTGGCATAGACATCCATACACCTTATCATTTACATCATGTGTGGCATAGACATGCTTACATCTCATGTGGGGCGCAGACATGTGTACACCTTAACGTTTATGTCGTGTGTGGCATAGATATGCTTACATTTCATCTGAGGCATAGACATGTGTACATACGTACACCTTATCATTTACATCATGTGTGGTGTAGACATGCCTACACCTTACCATTTACGTCATGTGTGGCGTAAACATGCTTACACCTTATCATTTACATCATGTATGGCATAGATCTTTGTACACCTTATCATTTATGTCACGTGTGGCGTAGACATGCATACACCTTATCATTTACGTCATGTATGGCATAGACCTTTGTACACCTTATCATTTACGTCATGTGTGGCGTAGACATGCATACACCTTATCATTTAAGTCATGTGTTGCATAGACCTTTGTACACCTTATCATTTACGTCATGTGTGGCATAGACATGCATACACCTTATCATTTACGTCATGTATGGCATAGACCTTTGTACACCTTATCATTTACGTCATGTCTGGCGTAGACATGCATACACCTTATCATTTACGTCATGTGTTGTGTAGACATGCATACACCTTATCATTTAAGTCATGTGTTGCATAGACATGCTTACACCTTATCATTTATGTCATGTGTGGCATAGACATGCATACACCTTATCATTTACCTCATGTGTTGCGTAGACATGCATAAACCTTATCATTTACGTCATGTGTTGCGTAGACATGCATACACCTTATCATTTACGTCATGTGTTGCGTAGACATGCATACACCTTATCATTTATGTCATGTGTTGCATAGACATGCATACACCTTATCATTTAAGTCATGTGTTGCGTAGACATGCATACACCTTATCATTTACGTCATGTGTGGCGCAGACATGCATACACCTTATCATTTACGTCATGTGTTCCGTAGACATGCATACACCTTATCATTTAAGTCACGTGTTGCACAGACATCCATACACCTTATCATTTACATCATGTGTGGCGTAGACATGCATACACCTTATCATTTACGTCATGTGTGGCGTAGACATGCATACACCTTATCATTTAAGTCAGGTGTTGCATAGACATGCATACACCTTATCATTTAAGTCATGTGTTGCATAGACATGCGTACACCTTATCATTTATGTCATGTGTGGCATAGTCATGCGTACACCTTATCATTTATGTCATGTGTCGCGTAGACATGCGTACACCTTATCATTTATGTCATACGAGGGGGATTCAATATGTAATGTCCATCCATCTATTTCTTTGTTAATATCATCGTGAAACTCGTGCAGTTTAAATGATTGCAAGGTTCAATGCATAACCAATACAATGATACCAAATTCTTATTGGTCCGATGACTATAAGTCAATATTCAATGCAGTTGAAAACACCCAGTCATATACACTGCCTTAAAAAGCGGCAGGAAAGTGTAATGGATTTGCATAGGTCGTAATGTCGGATTAAAAAAAAAAGCATTTTGCAGCAGAGTAATTTATTCAAACTTTTGTTGTAACTAGAAGTATGTGTAAATATTACGTAAACGATGTTTTCAATACAAAACAACGATAAAATCCAAGGCAAGAAATGCCGTTTACTTGGAAATATAAAAGTTCTGAAAATATCAAATTCCAATAAAAATAATAGTCAAATTCAGTTTGAAGATATGACGGAAAATGGTTTTAAATACATGGGTAACGAATCGAAGGATCCCTACTCCAAATATAATATAAAATCAACAATTTTAGTTACACCGTTCCAAAAATATTAAAGCATGAAGTTGCTCTTCGCTTTTTTAGCATACAATTTAAGCTATATTTTGTCGCACCGACAACATTTAAGGAGCAATAAACCAAAAAAAAAACACATTACCAATAAAAACTGCTAACATTTTCAGATGTAAGATATAAAAGTTTGTGGTTTAGGCAAGAAAATTCCATATTGGCCGTCGAAATCTGATTTTTAGTCAAAATATTTTTTTCCGTTTTTGGCGTTTTCAGTATCATTTACATGTCTTAAAAAATGCCCTCAAAAAACATTTTTTATTGGATGGAAGTATCTGAAACTTGATAAATTAATGGAGGAAAGGTTCATTTTAACATAATTCGTATCAATAACTACAACAATGGACCATAATTAAATTTTAGGACCATAGTGGCATTACATATTGAACGCCCCTCGTATGATGTGTAGGCATGGGTACACCTTATCATTTACGTCATGTGTGGCATAGACATCCATACATCTTAATTACCTTATGTATGACGTAGGAACACACAGCATGATAACACATCAAAGGGGCATGTTTATTGTTTATGTGACTTCCTAATCACACCTGGTAAACATCTAATTACAGCAATATTACACACATGAAAGGATCAGTCAACAATCTAATTATTCATGTAATTAATCATGCGGTGCTTGCAGTCTTGAAGGATTTGATGTACACCTACTGATCAACATAAATGGCTTTACTAAATTTATTTCATGATCAATAGAGGATAGATCACATCAAAACAACTACATCTTTATTTACGTGAACTCCATTTACGTGTACGCCGGTAATAGCTTATTAGAATAGCGTAATAGATGGGATGCGGGTCATTAGAATAGCGAAATAGATGGGATGCGGGTCATTAGAATAACGTAATAGATGGGATGCGGGTCATTAGAATAGCGTAATAGATGGGATCGGGTCATTATCGTGCAGTTTTAGAATAGCGTAATAGATGGGATCGGGTCATTATCGTGCAGTTTTAGAATAGCGTAATAGATGGGATCGGGTCATTATCGTGCAGTATTAGAATAGCGTAGATGGGATCGGGTCATTATCGTGCAGTTTTATTAGTAGAAGAGGCACACCATCTGCATTCATTCAGGCACGTATGTAATAATATACAAACACTAGTTATAGTCTGTTACAATGTTTTGGTTCACTTGTTTGTGATGTCCATCCAGTCCATGTATGTTTAAATATGTGTTTGTCAGGGTTGAGTGATTGATAAAATTGCATGATGGGTACTAAGAGAGATTCCCGCCAAACTAACAATGTACAGATTTATACATATAAACAACATGTGAAGACTGTTATTACTTCATCTGAGTGAACAGAAAGCGTGTATTCTAATTTGCAAGAATTTTACTGATTTACATGTATACTTGTATACTTCAAGTCTGGTATTAAACACATTGTTTGTAAAAAATAACATGTAAGATTATTAAAATAATGAAATACCAATTTGCACTTGTATTGTATTTGTCTCGTCTGTTTGTATTCTGAGTCATGTATATTAAGTATTCACTTTGTATTGTTTTAGGTTCTATTTTTACCATTAGTTCCGTGAACCGTAATAAACCGACTATTGTTAAAAAATAACCTCAACCCTTGCCTCAGACTACTCAAGCTCACATAGAAACTAATAGATGTCAGCAATGAAATTAATTAAGATTAATACACGTGTATGGACATAAATGGCACGACTAGGAAAATGTCAAAATGCCAATTGGTCCGAGTCTCCCGATCATCCTCATGCACACACCCCTCCAAAAACCCTACCCCATTCTCCGTCACACACACAACATTCAACCTGGAGACATCAACACATCAAAGAGAAATGTTATCAACGCTCAAGGTTCACATTAACGATTTTGCTACATTTGGCTGATTTTGCTACATTTGGCTGATTTTGCTACATTTCATTCAATACCTCGCATTTGGCGTGTAACTACTTTTGTTTTTAATTATTTGAATAAAACATTTTTAAACTATCTTCTTGGCGGACAACATTAGTGTCAAGTAACACAGGAAATGAACAGCTCAGCGTGTGTTTAGTGCATGTGCTTGTTAACAGGTGCATTGTGTGTGCCATTATATGCAGTTATACATTGTAAAAAATCTATTTATTTCGTGTTTTCGGTCCGGTGTCCAACATCTGATTCTGATATATTTCAGGTTTTTTAATAATCTGCATCATTCCGGTGTCCCAACATTTCGGTTTAGAACCAGTAAAACCAGCAATTTCCAGGGCCCTGATAAATGGACGTAAAGATATCTCTGTAGTATAAAAGAGAATCTTTAAATAATGCAATGCCAGATTCACAAGTTTTTCTCAGTTACCAGGGTTACAATATTCTTTTAAAAGAACGATTTGCTAAATAATTATTTTAGTTTTAACACAATAATCAATGAACAAACAAAGTTTCCAATAAAGGCAATAGTAGATTCATATGTATAACTTCTAACATCAATATTTTTCTTAGAAAGCTATTAGAAAACTTACCGTTCTGTAGGAACCGGAGTCGTTCGGCCAGATCGTCATTGCTCGTGCACGCAGCACCCATGACTACATCAGAATGACCTATATGTATGGGATAAAGAAGATACACGTTTAGTTAGGTGCTGTTTGTGACAAAGACGGTGAAGAACTTGTTTGACAAGAAAATACTTGAGATAGGTTTGTAGGAAATGGCCGACACCTGAGATTGAGCGGGAGAATTCAGGTGTATATGTAATTGATCACATAATCTGTGGCATTTGAGTGTTATAAAGCCATGAAATAAATATCATAATACAATAGTGTAATAAATATGCAAATAAAAGCGGAATCATTGCTTGGTCTATTCTGTTCTACTCTGTGTGCAACTGGTATTGCAGTGGCGATTTCCGAAATTGGTTAAACAGGGTTATGGAAATTGATGAGGCAGTTGAACTTACCGTTCATGTACTTGGTCAGGGAATGCATCACAATATCTGCTCCGAAGTTGAGGGGACGCTGAAATAGGTGATAAATAAACATTTCATTTACACTATATTAACGTCAGAAAACACGTCCTTTTACAAGTCCTTTTAAAAGACCTTTTATTACGTCATAATGTCATATATACCCAACGTTTGGTATGAAAGAGTTCATGTTTTATCCGTTTACGAAAGGTTATGCCGACTTCTTAAAAATTACTGATTTGTATAACGTTAATTATTTATTTTAAGTTGTTGTAAATAATACGTTTATGACCTAGACTCAAATGAATTTATAATAAATAAAATAGTTTCCGTTGTTATGTATTTCATGCTGAACCAATTAAAATCGTTCCAGGTTGTATTACACGTTTACATATGTACGGCATTGCAATACAATATGAAATAGGTGTTCGAAACTGTTAACAAGGGAAGTTATGCAATAAATCCACATCCGAGTCTTTGGTAAAAACAATTAATCCAAGGGAGATAACCATTGGAAGCAAGCTACAGAACAATTTGTATTGAATTACCTGCCATGTAAGTTGAATAAAGAATTAGGTGAAGGACTGGGATTTCTCATAAAAAGAAAATTCATATAATCACACATTTGTTAAATAACTCTGAAAAATTGAACAATTTTGAACTAACACTCAAACAAATTTCCATCTACATATAGAACTGATGAATGTTGTCGTAACTAGTTGTAACCACAACACTCACGACGTCCGGTTAGTTATCTACATAACTTGCCGTTGTTCAACCGTTATATTATTACTATAAGAATAGTATAAAGCAAACTGTTTTTGCATATTAATAACTGTTGAGTATATTGCACCAATAATATTAAAACTTATGGTAGAATACAATGACAAAATGAAAACTGAAATTTTTATTTAATTGTATGCAACCAGGATGAAAATCAAAACGGTACTGACTTAATAAATTGAGACAAATTTAATCAATTTTAAACTGCGCAATTGCTGTTTGTCCCTTTAAACATCCCGAAAAGGATTCAACATAGATGTCAAAATGTAATAAATGGATTACTTAATTAATGTATGGGTTCTGTTTTAATAATATCAGGATTTCTTTGCTTTAAAACGTCTGGAGGTGTAAATCTCAGCAGAGAAAACACACCAATTTGAAAAGGCACTGCCAGAGGCAAATCTCAGCAGAGGAAACACACCAATCTAAAATGGCAATGCCAGAGGTAAATCTCTGCAGAGAAAACACACCAATCTAAAATGGCAGTGCCAGAGATAAATCTCAGAAGAGAAAACACACCAATCTCAAATGGCAATGCCAGAGGTAAATCTCAGCAGAGGAAACACACCAATCTGAAAGGGCATTTTAAGAGGCAAATCCCTGCAGAGGAAACACACCAATCTGAAATGGCAATGCCAGAGGTAAATCTCAGCAGAGGAAACATACCAATGTGAAAGGGCAATGCCAGAGGTAAATCTCTCCAGAGAAAACACACCAATCTAAAATGGCAATGCCAGATGTAAATCTCAGCAGAAAAAACACACCAATCTGAAAGGGCATTGCCAGAGGTAAATCTCTGCAGCGAAAACCCAGCAATCTGAAAGTGCCTTGCCAGAGACAAATGTCAGCAGAGGAAACACACCAATCTAAAATGGCAGTGCCAGAGGTAAATCTCAGCAGAGAAAACACACCAATCTGAAAGGGCATTGCCAGAGGTAAATCTCTGCAGAGAAAACACACCAATCTGAAATGGCAATGCCAGAGGTAAATCTCTGCAGAGAAAACACACCAATCTAAAATGGCAATGCCAGAGGTAAATCTCAGTAGAGGAAACACACCAATCTGAAATGGCAATGCCAGAGGTAAATATCTCTGCAGAGAAAACACACCAGTCTAAAATGGCAATGCCAGAGGTAAATCTCAGCAGATAAAAACACCAACCTGAAAGGGCATTGCCAGAGGCAAATCTCTGCAGAGAAAACACACCAATCTGAAAGTGCCTTGCCATAGACAAATGCCAGCAGAGAAAACACACCAATCTGTAAGGGCATTGACAGAAATAAATCTCAGCAGAGAGAACAAACCAATCTGAAAGGACATTGCCAGAGATAAATCTCTGCAGAGAAAACCCAGCAATCTGAAAGTGCCTTGCCAGAGACAAATGTCAGCAGAGGAAACACACCAATCTAATATGGCAGTGCCAGAGGTAAATCTCAGCAGAGAAAACACACCAATCTGAAAGGGCATTGCCAGAGGTAAATCTCTGCAGAGAAAACACACCAATCTGAAATGGCAATGCCAGAGGTAAATCTCTGCAGAGAAAACACACCAATCTAAAATGGCAATGCCAGAGGTAAATCTCAGCAGAGGAAACACACCAATCTGAAATGGCAATGCCAGAGGTAAATCTCTGCAGAGAAAACACACCAGTCTAAAATGGCAATGCCAGAGGTAAATCTCAGCATATAAAAACACCAACCTGAAAGGGCATTGCCAGAGGCAAATCTCTGCAGAGAAAACACACCAATCTGAAAGTGCCTTGCCATAGACAAATGCCAGCAGAGAAAACACACCACTCTGTAAGGGCATTGCCAGACTTAAATCTCAGCAAAGAAAACACACCAATCTAAAAGGGCAGTGCTAGACTTAAATCTCAGCAGAGAAAACACACCAATCTAAAAGGGCAGTGCCAGACTTAAATATCAGCAGAGAAAACACACCATCTAAAGGGACATTGCCAGACTTAAATATCAGCAGAGAAAACACACCAATCTAAAAGGGCAGTGCCAGACTTAAATCTCAGCAGAGAAAACACATAATCTAAAAGGGCATTGCCAGACTTAAACATTAGCAGAGAAAACACACCAATCTAAAAGGGCAGTGCCAGACTTAAATCTCAGCAGAGAAAACAGACCAATCTGAAAGGGCAGTGCCAGAGATAAACCTCAGCAGAGAAAACAGACCAATATGAAAGGGCAGTGCCAGAGGTAAATCTCAGCAGAGAAAACACATCGATATGAAAGGGCAGTGCCAGCGAAACCCTTTGACTAAGTTTCAGTAAGTTTTAAAGCAAGATTTTTACCTGGAAGTAAGAGGACATGAATGTGTTGTCGACCACAACAAAACAGTCTGATGGAGCCTTCTTTCGTACAACCTTCACCACAGCCTCGATGTCCACCAGACGCATGGTAGGGTTAGTCGGTGTCTCTATCCATACCATCTGAAAACACAATTAAGATTTTTATTTTGTGTTGATACCATAAAACAATCAATGAAATAGGTAACTGCGAATTATCCCAATGAAACAGGTGACTGTGAATTATCTCAATGAAACAGGTAACTGTGAATTATCTCAATGAAACAGGTTACTGTGAATTATCCCAATGGAACAGGGTACTGTGAATTATCCCAATGGAACAGGGTACTGTGAATTATCCCAATGGAACAGGGTACTGTGAATTATCCCAATAGAACAGGGTTCTGTGAATTATCCCAATGGAACAGGGTACTGTGAATTATCCCAATGGAACAGGGTACTGTGAATTATCCCAATGGAACAGGGTACTGTGAATTAACTTTTAACTGTGTGGCATGGCCACAAGACAAGACATTTATAGAATGTCCAACTCGGGTGTTATGGCATTATACTCTGATGTTACCTCTGATGTTACAGCTTATGTTACAGATGAAATGGCATATACTTTAGATCACATTATTTTAAGTTGCTGAAGGTCCTTTTAAGGTGTTGCACATTGAGCAGTCTTGTTATATACCAACCTTTGTATTAGGCCGGATGGCTTCCTCTACCTTGCTGATATTTGTGCAGTCAACCATGGAGGTCTCTATTCCCATACGGGACGTACATTGACGGAACAGACGATTTGTACCTGTCATAAAAGGAAGTTTGAACACTGGCAGATTGATTGTCATTTATACACATACAGGATGTGCATTGATGTAACAGCAGCACTGTCTTCACAGTATCTGAAGGTCTTTACCCGTAAAGGACCCTACGTAATGTGCAATGGCCAGGCAGCGAATTGTTCCCTGTTTTAAATGAGAGAAAGAACAGACAAATTATCATCTATTCACATGAATTATGGGACAAGCCTTGATGGAACAGCAGAACAGCGAGTGTAAATGAGATGGAGCAGATAATGGAAAAAGTCATCCCTATGTAATGCTTTTTTCTTTAGAAAGATAAAACAAACATACTGAATCAATTCACATGCCTGATGGGCATTAATAGAACAGTTAGTGTTTGTACCTATAACAAATAAGTGGAAGAATAGATCAGATCGACTGTCAATTATGTATCCCTTTTTTTCTATGAAAAAACTGAAATCTACACTGACACAAACAGTATGTGCATTGATACAACAGCCAGTGTTTGTACGTATTTAAACTAGAACTATCATTGAAGGTGATAAATACCCCCGCAAACAATTTTTTAGTAAGATCAAGGGCAATAACTCTGCATGACTGAGCCACACCAAAATTGTTAATTCAATATCTTCCAAATTGTAAAAGTTGTTCACTCCACAAGATTGCACATGTTCAATAAAGCAATGTTTACTACGTGCAAGGGCAATAACTCTGCATGGAATTGACTGAGCCGCACCAAAATTGTGTAACGCACATCTACACTTCATCATGATCACGTACACAAAGTTCAATTCAATATCTTAATAACTGTTGTAGAAGTTCGCTCCACAGTTTTGCATAATTATGCTGCATAGCAATTTTAACTAAGTTCAAGAGTAATAACTCTGCGTGGCATTAACTGAGTCAAAGAAAGATTGTGTCACGCACATATACAAATCCGTGTCACCCAAGTATACAAAGTTTCAATTCAATATCTTGAAAACTGTAAAAGACGTTCGCTCCACAAGATTGCATATGCTGAATATAGCAATTTTGACAAAGTGCAAGGGCAATAACTCTGCATGGAATTGAGGGAGCCACACCAAAATTGTGTCACGCACATCTACGCTTCCTGTTGATCATGTATACAAAGTTTCAATTAATATCTTGAAAACTGTAAAAGAAGTTCGCTCCACAAGATTGCATATGCTGAATATAGCAATTTTGACAAAGTGCAAGGGCAATAACTCTGCATGGAATTGAGTGAGCCACACCAAAATTGTTTCACGCACATCTACGCTTCCTGTTGATCATGTATACAAAGTTTCAATTCAATATCTTGAAAACTGTAAAAGAAGTTTTCTCCACAAGATTGCATATGCTGAATATAGCAATTTTGACAAAGTGCAAGGGCAATAACTCTGCATGGAATTGAGGGAGCCACACCAAAATTGTGTCACGCACATCTACACTTTATGTTGATCATGTATACAAAGTTTCAATTCCATATCTTGAAAACAGTAGTAGTTGCTCCACATGATTCAACATACCAACCGAACGACAGATAGACCGCCCATTGCAGTGACTCCTATATACGACCTCTCAATCTTCGTTGCGGGGGTATAATAAGAGGTATAATAGATCAACTGTCACCTATAAACATATGGGACATGCACTGATGGAATAGTCAATTTGTAACCAATTAATTAAAGATGGATTATTATTATATCATAGGCAGTGATGATAGGAGGTTACAAATAACATACTGGGCTGATAGTTCCAATCTTATTACAATATGAATATGACTTAACACAGGTTGTTTAACGGCTCATCAACACAGTGTAGGTTATTTAGAGCCGCCCCAGAGAGAGGGGAAGGACACATAGGAATCCGGGAACCATGCCCTACTCTTATTATCAAAAAGATTCCTATGTTTCTTTAACGTGCTCGGAGGATAGACCGATACATGGGACCGCCCAGTTTACTTCCCCATCCGACGGACAAGGCTAAGGGAAAGTTCTTGCCCAAGAACACACCGGCGAAACTCAGTGGCACCACAGAGGATTGAATCTGGGGCCTCCGGTAACAAATCCGCCATGCTACGGACTGCGCCACGACAGCCCTCTCTGTTCCCCCAAGAGCCATTGTAAGGCATATCACATGAAACATGCCATCCTGGGAAAGGATGGGAAACAACACGCCTTCAGGCACGTGGTAAGTTTCATGAAACACAAGCATAGTATTTATATGGTCATTCATTTACTTTATGAATGAACCTAAACGATCATGATAGTAAGTTATTTTGCCATTGGAAACTAGTTTTTTCCTAAAGTTCAAGTCCAGTTTATCAAATGTATTGATGTCAAGACAAAACGTCTTCACATTATTTTTTTCTAAGGGGTGGGAGGGAGGGACCCTGCAACATCCTAATACATGTATTTTTAATCTTCTATATAATTTTATATAACATGGGAAGCTTAAATATTTGTAAGTTAAAAAATTAATTTCAAACAAGAGGTATAAGAAATATTCATTAAATGAATTCTATCAGTAGGGTTATCACAGTTTTACAATACTCAAACCCTTGGCCTTAACAAACTTGGCTCTAAACAAGTATTCTAAATGTTACCATGTTTTTAAATAACAGCCTTTAAACTTTATAGTTCAAATTCACTTTTGAATAATGTTGCAGTAAATGGTTTGTTTTTTTTAAAAATCAGTTCAAACCTGGTACAGATGAATGGGAATTTATACTTTAAAGTCAAACCTGTACTAGGAGACCACTAGTGGGAAGGGCAGAATTAGTCTCTTAATACAGGTGGTCTCTTTATACAGGTGGTCTCTTTATACAGGTAGTCTCTTTATACAGGTGTTCTCTTTATACAGGTGGTCTCTTTATACAGGTACATTATAAACTAAAAAGAACCAAAATGGTGGTCTCTTAACAGAGATGATCTCCTGTTTGACAGTATTTTACCTGCCTTATACATTACACCATAATACTGCCATGTATCCTTAATACACAGAGTTTGGCAATGAAGATGAGATTTAACTCATTAATATTCAGTGGCTAAGTCTCTCTTTCACAGACACTTATATCATAATTTTTAACAATCAGCTGTTTTGAAGGTCCATGTCCTGTTGATCATGTCTTCCTGCTGACCTTGGTTCTATAAGGACCCGGACTGTGACCTATCTCGTGTTCTATATGACCCGGCTGTTTGCCTTATCTTTGGTTTATCTTCAAGAAAATCATTGAATGTTGTTTGTGTGCAAAATGTCTTAAAACTAGTGCTGCCCAAAATTATCACCGTTTGTCCAATAGGATGGAATATACACATTTCACAATATTCTTTCAGAAACTAATAATGTCCACCCATTCTTTAGGAACGACAGAAACAAGGAAATTCAGTGGATAATGATTATAGGGGGCTCATAATTCATTGAATTTGGTTCTTACGGTACACTAACACTTACTACTTGCATCGTGTCCCATAAACATGCTTGTTCACATCTTGAAATTTCTGCTCAGTCATATAATAATTAATAGCGTGACAATACTTCTGTTGTATTTAAATATCTATCAACAAACTGTACGTAGAAGGTACATAGGTTCTGTAGACTACATGTTACCAGTTTTCAGAGTAAGTAAGTTTCATTGGGAATGCAGACTGTCAAATGTTTTCAGATTTAGGGGAAGGATACACAAAGGAATTGAAGGCTGTCACGAGTTTTCAGAGTTAATTAAAGGATACATAGGGAACATAGACTGTGACAGGTAAAATTGTATTTAACAGAAGGGTACTTAGCGATTGAAGACTATCACACGTTTTCAGAGTTAGTAGAAGGGTACATAGGAAACGTATTGTCACACATTTCGGATCTAATAGGGTTACCTAGGGACTCGGTAAGGACACAAGAGTTTTCAGGTTTGAGCTATATCTCACATAGTAAAAACTTACCTCCATAGAGGTCGTCCATACTGACTATATGATCTCCGTTCTTCAGTAGAAATGTGATGGCATTTGTGGTGGCCAGAACCAGGATGCAAACACCATACCTGTATTTACAAAACATTCTATAGGTTGTGGTGGCCAGTCCAGACACAAACACCATACCTGTATATACAAAACATTCTATAGTGGTGCCCAGACCAGGACACAAACACCATACCTAGAATACAAAACATTCTACAGTGGTGGCAGGGTCTTTTTTTAACCTATTTAAGTGGGGCCGAAATTCAGCCTCTTCCCAATTGCAAAAACCTCTTTACTTTCTCCCAATTCTGGGTGTAAAAAATATCCTGATCTAAAAGTGACTTCTCCAGTGTTTGTTTGTATTTAAAATCATTGCTAAATTCAATACCTGACTGATATCATACCTGATATCATACCTAAAGCATACATTTTAATAAAAGTTTTCTCTTAAAAACATTTCCCTAAATAGCAAAAAACATGCTCTTTGTTCCCCAGTTTTGATAATCTCGCGACCAGACCACAAACACCATACCTGTAGACACAAAACATTCTGTAGTGGTGGTCAGATCAGATGCAAAGCAGTTCACCTATATAAAACTTGGAGCATTTGTCAGACTGATGTGTTTTTCCACACTTTATTTATTGCTTACATTTGATTTCTTTCCTATTCAGAACATCTTGCTTAAAGTCAAAAAGTCTATCCTCCTATCTTAGGACAAAACACAAAAAAATTGATTGTTTCCTGTAAAGGGCTGAACAAAAACTGGTAGGTAGGAAGGTAGTTTTTTTTTATTATTCTCTTATTTTCTATTTTGAATCAAGAATACAAGCTTAGTTTAGGTACAAGGCTCAGCAACGATCTATTAAAATCATATTTTAATTACGCTTTGATACTCTCCGCTATAGGATCTGACAACACTGCCTTGGAGGTGACGTCAGATCAATATTCATGAGCGGATCAACTAAATTCAACCAATGAAATTGTGCATTTCATAAGCACTTTAGATGATGTTTGAGTGAACCGAACAAACAAAAATCCACATAAAACACATAAAGCTACAAAAAAAAGATGAAATCTTTGTGTGTTATTGCTGTGGATAATTCAAAGGCATGCATTATATGGCATGTTTTACATCCAGAATACGAAGAAAATCAACGATTCGGAACAACATCTGAAAAATATATATTTTACCGAGATTACTGCGACATCAGATTTTCTAAATAGTATGTCTTAGTACATCTGGCCGGCTTAGCTCAGTCGGTAGCGCAGTAGCGACATAGACTACTGCGACTTCTGCAAGTGTAATTTTGGTGTGGGTTCAACCCCACAAATGGGTCCATTTGTTTGTACCGCTAATGAATTCCGTCAAACAATCTTGTGTTTTTTCCAGCAAATATTCAATAATGGTCGGTTTTATGTTTGTCAACACATTATTATTTTGCATTTTATAAGCTAAAAGTTACAGACATTGTCTCTTTTAATACCGAGTGTAGACTGCTTCACAGTGTTTGACTGAAACGCGGCATGCGCAGTGAAGCAGTCAATACCAAGCAATTTTGTAGGCTGAAATCTGATTGGCTAATCGTAAGGTCAATCTGACGTGACCGCCAATGCAGTGTTGTCAGATCCTTAGTAGCGTAGAGTAGCGTGATAAAGAGTCTGATTTTAATGAGCTTGAGTATATAATGGATCCACTATTCATTCACTTCCAAAAAATTATAGTAGAGTAATAGCATACCATGTTTTGCATCCTCCATCGCAGCCAAACATTCCTCCAAACAATGCCTTGTGGGATTGCCACTTCTAGAATACTCATAACCCTGGGAAAAATAAAATTAACATGTTAGGCCATAATAAGTTAATTGCTAGATTATCATCCCCGCCCGCCACCGTTTTCTTATGCCGCACCAGCAATTTTTATTTCTTCAAAAAAACAACGCTTTGGGGCCAATTTTCCTGACAACTTTGCGTGTTTTACCGCTGTTTCGAGAGCCATCTTTTAAACTTGTCTGCCGAACCCCGAAAAAAATAAATAACCGGTGTTGATGTACAAATTTTATTCTCAAAACGACGTGAAATTGACAAATTAAAAGGGGAAAAAATGGTGATTGTCAGTGGTTTTTTTCCTTATATATGTGGTACTGAAAAACGGTACCATTCCCAATGGCAAAAAAGTATGTTTTTTCCCAACTGGAGTGGAAAAATTCCCAATCTCAAAAAAAAAAATAACAAGAAATGTCACTGTAAGTGACAAATGCCCCCGAAGTGACCTTTGACCTATAAGTGTGAACATGACCTTAGAGCCACGGACCTGGAGTTTGTGAGTGACAAGTTGTCTGGTTGTGGGAGCACTTGTGCAAAGTTATTTGAAAATCCATCCATGAATGCCAGAGTTATTGACAGGACATGATTTCAGCTATGACCTCTAAGTATGACCTTGACCTTAGAGCCACGGACCCGGAATTGTGCACGACATGTTGTCTTGTTGTGGTGAGCACTTGTGCCAAGTTATTTGAAAATCCGTCCATGAATGCCAGAGTTATTGACTGGACACTATTTGACCTTTGACCTCCGAGTGTGACCTTGACCTTGGAGCCACAAACCTGGATTTTGTGCGCAACACGTCGTCTTGTTGTGGTGAGCAATTGTGCCAAGTTATTTGAAAATAGGTCCATTATTGTCAGAGTTATTAACCGGAAACGATTGTACGGACGAACGAACAAACGAACGGACGGACGGTGCCCTTCGAGGGCATAAAAAATGGAACTTTAAACAGAAACCGGAGGAGAATATATACTTTTAGGGGAGGGTAATGAAATACTAAAATAGAAGCTATAAATAGTAGTGTGTAAACATACAATATTTCTTTTGTCTGACAGTGCAAATTCCCAATTTAAGGAAAAACGACGTGAATTTTCCCAATCGAATGGGTACCAGTACCATTCCCAAAAGAGCGAAAAAAAATCGCTGTTGTTATCATTAAAGCGGTAAAGGGTGTTGCAATTATGAAAGACTGGTTAGGTTGTAATATTGTGGAGGATATTACACTGTTACTAGGCGTTTATAACGATTTTCTATGTGAAAAGTTAGAGAAACAATCTCACGTTGCAGCGCACAGCACGTCTTCAGTGATGAAGACTGTGTTGAAACTTAATACAACTGCCCTGTTTTTAATGTGTGCATCTTGTAAAAATTGTTTGTACCAAAGACATGTCGTGTCACAAACAATTTAATGTTCTGTGATTTAAACAAGCTAGTATGACCCACAGGTCTAAAAAGTAGTGGTTTATGAAGTCTCTATCTATATTATCCTCTGTTGCAGTTGAAATATTTTGTATTACAATTGTATTTATACAAGAAATACTTCTTAACATCTGAAAATGTTTGAATTCTTAAATTAATATGTGCCTGAAAATATAAAACAGTATTAGAACAGGCCTGCCAAAACTTGTTGACACAAAATCCTGAGACTTTTTTTTTTAAAATTTAAAGATTTAAAACGCACAAAAAACATTTTAAATGGTATCTGGAGCGTGCGACTTGATATTCGCACTGTTTTTTTAAAGCGCAAATTTAAAATTATTTATGCAAATAATACAAGTTGATGCATTGTTTGATAGTTTATATAGAAAACAATAAATTAGCATAGTAATTCGATTAGAAAGACTTAGTTTAGTTTCTAAATGCAAATACATCAACTCGTATACAAATTATAATCATCATACACAGCTGCTGCTGTTATATAGTGGTACCACACACAAGGAGTTGCTAGTTTATCACACTTGCTATTTCATTTAGGTTGACCAATTCACAGATATTGCTGCATTAATTCCTCTGACTAGGGAGCGTAACAGGACCAATTTGGGAAAAAGCTCATAAACTGTGAGCTGTTAAATCATGATCGTTTTGCTTTGATGGAAAATCTGGAGATTGTACACTTAAATAAATCCGGAGATCCGGAGAGCGACTGAAAAATCCGGAGATTTGTCAGGCCTGTTAGAAATGTGTTTAATCTTGAAAGGACCTACTAGTATGTCTTTCCATGTGACGAGGTCATATATATACAGTGGTAGTAGCGGATCAGTTTATGTTTACATTTCATTTATTCAGCTTGTGTGCATTTGTTTTTTATGAAACTTTCCATATTTGAAGATTGATTACATAAGCATACAATTATACATTAGCGCAAAGATTCGCCACATGTTTCCTTGAGTAATTTCCCACTTAGTGTAGCACCTAGAAAAGTGGTCCGTTACTGCCTGAAGGATGTGAGTTTTTTTTAAATGAAAAAACAATACAGTTGAAATGAAATAAAATATGAACAGATGTTTGTTTTTTAATACACTCTGGAGTAAAATGCTCAGGCCTGATCATCAAAAGATCTTTAAACTTTTAGGGACAGTGATTCCATAAACAGGCAAAATGGCTGATTTTCTATAGTTAACTAACACAAGTATAAGACATAGTTTATAATACTTTTGGTTAGCATATTGCAGAGAGAGCAGAATCTAGTAAGAAACTGTCTTGAAAGTTTCCTTTAGTTTTAAATTTACGCTTTTAATCATAGTGATCCTTTACTACCCAATGCACTATACCATTTGTGGTATAAAATAAAAAATAAAATTTCACCCTATTTTGAAATAAATTTTGATGAAAAACTAGCAATTAATTTATTATAGCCTTACTCGTCGGGGGCCACTTTCCATCACTTATGTAAACATATCCTAATTTTTCAGACAAATCTATGTATCCTGACAATTTTTACTCTATTTTCTATTAGGTTACCTCTTCCTGGAAATTTGATAACAAAGAATTTTGTTTTATATAAATTATCGAAGTGGCATGTGACCTTTTTATAAATAGACTAAAACTGAGAAATCGTTTTGTTTACAAGCCCAGTTTCCGTCATGTATTTTATCGAGTGATAGATTCAACTAGGTCAAGATACAGTAAATTTTATGAATCAGAAACTTGTTTGCAAGTCTATTCAACAATTTCATTGTTAAAATGGTATGTTTGCATTGTTCCATCAATCACCTCGATCGTTATAACAATGCGCCTGGTAACGTCAATGTAAAATGCTCAACGACGACTTTTACACTGTAAAGATGGGTAACTCTGTGTAAATCAAACAGATACAGGTTGTACGAGTTGCTTCCCTTTGTTTAAACTATATAATCACGGTAGAGTGATAAAAATATGACGTCATTACAGTGTTATTTTTTAATAGTTTATGCGGCAGTATGCGCGCGCATCCCCAACGCCATATTAGAAAGTAAACACATTTTTCGGAGAAATCCCTTTCATTTTTGTACCGCTTATTTACCGTTTGGTTGTTTTTCCTGTTTCCAATCTTCAGTTATAAACGTCTGACAATAAGTGACATCGCGTAAGTAATTTGCAGTGTAAAAACATTTTTTAAATGAGAATGACGGAAACTGGGCTTGGACAGAAACTGGCCTCTAACGAGTACAGGAATTTGACCTGGGTATTATATGTCATGAAAAAGTTGCAACTTAAAGCGACACAACGTTAGGAGATTTGGGTTTGGATTTTTTTTCTTATACTGGGCTTCACCAGATAATCCATACCTCCTTAAAGAAAGACTTTTAAGCCCAAAATACTCCCACTCCCACCTCATTTTTTTTTCTCTCCAAGCTCCCCACACCCTCCCAACTCCCCAGGAAAAGCATGTTTTCAGACCTAACATGGAAAAGTCTACAAAATACCCCACACCGAGATTTTTTTTTATTTAAAAATACCTCCCAGATAGATATATCCTTTGGGTACATTTCACCGGTGGGTACTGATCGCCGGTGTAATCCGAAATATCTGAATTCGTGCTGTTACTTCCGCTGTTCTTTGTTGAAAAATGGTGCGTGTCTACTGTCAACTTACCAAAGTGTAGTGAAATGCCTTTTTTACGAGTAAGGTCCATTTTATTTTCATTTGACATAAAACTTGGTAGTTTGAATAATTTTAATCATCACATTTAATACTTCAATTTAAAAACATCGAAAAACCCTGCAAATAAAAGTGAGTCTGCTACATGGAAGCAAAAAAAATCAAAAAAAATCATATGACGTCATAGACCTATGCATTTTTTCTCAAAATATCTGGTCATGTTACCTCCTTATATGGTAAAATGTAATGTACTTGGTAAAACTCCTTGCTATTTAAAACAAAAAATCATATTTTTTTTCTTTTGTATTTCAGTTTCCCACCATTGGGAAGAACAAAAGAGGGTCTGAGAAAGATAGTGTATTTCTGTGCCCTCACTGTGGCATTTAAATCAGAAAGATAGAAATAACTTACTGTGGACATATTTTATGGCAATTTTTTATTTTTTTTTAATATTAATGTAGATCAAATCAATCCAAATCTCAAAAAAAACATCTTCGATTTATTAAAGTGTTGTTGCTCTTTTGGTTTTACCAATATTGGTGAGAAGTTTTGTATAGTATGCTGATAGGGTAATATTTTACCATTACACCGGCGATCGGTACCCACAAGAAACTCGGTACCCACAAGAAACAAATATTGCGGCTATACAGTGTGTTTTTTTTATGCCTAATTTGGGGCCGTTATTTGGCCCCATTCAAAATGCCAAAAAGTATACTTTTTTCACAATTATATCCAAAAAATTAACAATCTGAAAAAAAAAAGAAAAAAAAAAAAAAAAAAAAAGCAGTAGGTAAGGATACTAGTCTTAATATAAGCTGGTGTCAAAACTAGTCTGTATTTACCAAAAACAAAACTTAAAACCAAGGGATATTAAACTGTGAAAATAAAAGTGAAAAAAGTTTCTTTTTCTTTTGTTATAATATTTCACTATTTTCACAATTTCTAGAAAAATGCCGCTATTTTTCACAGAGGCACAGGCACAGGCTGCATTCACGAAACACATACAACTAGAAATTGTTATTGTCCATGGGACAAAAACGTATGGCTCCCCCACTAGCCCGAACAGGCATAATTGACGACTCTAGGTCCAACCATCCTCTATTGATCTGAGGTCGTTTTGATATTCAATATCCCTGTGACTGTATCTACTATCTGTATCAGTAAGGCTACATAAAAAAAATTGTGTGGTTCAGGTAACCCGACCGACCCTATTTAAGGGGCCGACCCTAAAACTTTTTATGCAAAAATTAAAAATTATAAAAAAAAATATTTAAATTTCTTTTCTTTTTTTTTTTTAAAAATATTAAAAAAAAAAAGAAAAGAAATTATTAAAAAAAAAAAAAAATTAAATATTTTTTTAAAAAATATTAAACAAAAACAAAAGGGGTCATCTGGACCCTAGGTCCAACCATTCTCTAGTTATTGATCGGACATCGTTTTGATAGTCAATGTCACCGCAACCTTGACCTTTGACCTAGTGACCCCAAAATCAATAGGGGTCATCTACTTGTCATGACCAACCATCCTGCCAAGTTTGAGGACCCTAGGTCCAACCATTCTCTAGTTATTGATCGGACATCGTTTTGATAGTCAATGTCACCGCAACCTTGACCTTTGACCTAGTGACCCCAAAATCAATAGGGGTCATCTACTTGTCATGACCAACCATCCTTCCAAGTTTGAGGACCCTAGGTCCAACCATTCTCTAGTTATTGATCGGACATCGTTTTGATAGTCAATGTCACCACAACCTTGACCTTTGACCTGGTGACCCCAAAATCAATAGGGGTCATCTACTTGTCATGACCAACCATCCTTCCAAGTTTGAGGACCCTAGGTCCTACCATTCTCTAGTTATTGATCGGACATCGTTTGTGACACAGACAGAGAAACAGACAGAAAGCACAAAATCAATATGGCTCCGCTACCACACTTTGTGTGGGGGAGCCATAAAAACACTGCTACATACTTCCTTAACTAACATTTTTGTTAGTTAAGGAAGTATATGGTAAACTGATATCTGTTGGCAGAAAAGGTGTTTATAATTAAGTGAAACTGTTTTTTTAGTCGGATAACGAATAATAACATACATAGTCACAGTCTTATAAATTTATTTTAATTAGTTTGCTATTAACTACCACGGCGATTGGTACCCAGGATATATTTAGGAGAGAGATTCTCTTATCCATAGAAACCACAAAATGAATGGCCTGCTTACATCATTGTAAAATCCACAAAACGCTCACGTTGCCATACGTTAATTGATGATACAAGTTGGATTTAATTTGCCATTAAAAATTAAAATGAAACTCACCGCATGATCGGCAGGTCCAGCCTGCTTGAAAGTGGTCGACATAGAAATAGGGGGCACGACAGCCATTGACTTCCATTTCTCCGGTTCCTGTCCTACATGCAATGCCTCTGTGGCAAAATGGGGGAAAGGAATCAAGTTTTCCATATTTTTGTGTGATAAGAAGCGTGTCTACGAGTCTGGCCTGTTCTCTTGTGTCGGTGTTCCGCTACTGAAGTGACCTTCACCTTGGTTTGTTCGGTTGACAGCGAGGTACAACATCATATTTTAAAATATTATATTTAAAATAACTAAAACATAAATAAAATGAAGTCTTACATTTTTAAATATTCATAATTGTAAACTTATTCGTTTATTTCATTTTATTTATTTATTTATAGTATTGGCTTTCATACATTTATTGAATATTAGTATTCCAAAAAATATATTACTTGTACATCTAGAATTTGATTGGAGGTGTGTGTCAGTGAGAGGTGACGTAAGTGGTTTACAATTTAGAACATGTTCTGTTTCCGAAAACAGGTAGGCCTATGTTCTGTTTCCGAAGACAGGTCACACTCACTTGCGATTGGACCACTTGCCAAGACTCATCTTCCTATAAGATATTTTTTTCGTCAGGTATGGAACGACCGTTTATAGACAAAGTGTTGGAATACCTATGGGTACGAACTGTGCACCACCTGTGGAACATTTGTTTTTATATTGCTCAGATACCCAGGTAGATTTTCCTGAGGCCTTTAATGATAGCTCTCGGTATATGAATGACATATTAAACATTGACAACCACAAACTATCAGGCCACGTGCGAACTACTGTCCAATCAGTCTCCAACCATCATACCCCATGAGAACATATTATTCAGAACCCGCATCGTACCATCCGACCCTGTGAGATTCTATGAGAACATACTGTTCAGAATCAGCTTCGAGGGTCTCCCAGTTGGTTTGGGGAACAAGGGAACATGGCCATTTATTTTTTTGGGAACAAGGGAACATTGTCTGTTATTGGTAATATTTTTGCGGAACCAGGGAGCATTGGAAAAATACTTTTGGGGAACAAAGCAAAGCAAACATTTGGTCATATTTTCAGAAACGAACATGCACCCCACTGGGAGGGCCTCATGATCAGACCATCTGACCCAATGAGAACATACTGCTCAGAATCAGCATCAGACCATCAAACCCTATGAGAACATACTGTTCAGAATCAGCATCAGACCATCAAACCCTATGAGAACATACTGTTCGGAATCAGCATCAGACCATCACACCCTATGAGAACATACTTTTCGGAATCAGCATCAGACCATCACACCCTATGAGAACATACTGTTCAGAATCAGCATCAGACCATCAAACCCTATGAGAACATACTGTTCAGAATCAGCATCAGACCATCAAACCCTATGAGAACATACTGTTCGGAATCAGCATCAGACCATCACACCCTATGAGAACATACTTTTCGGAATCAGCATCAGACCATCACACCCTATGAGAACATACTGTTCGGAATCAGCATCAGACCATCAAACCCTATGAGAACATACTGTTCGGAATCAGCATCAGACCATCACACCCTATGAGAACATACTGTTCGGAATCAGCATCAGACCATCACACCCTATGAGAACATACTTTTCGGAATCAGCATCAGTCCGTCAGACCCTATGAGAACTTACTGTTCGGAATCAGCGCCAGACCATCAGACCCTATGAGAACATACTGTTCAGAATCAGCATCAGACCATCATACCCTATGAGAACATACTGTTCGGAATCAGCATCAGACCATCATACCCTACTTGAGAACATACTGTTCAGAATCAGCATCAGACCATCAGACCCTATGAGAACATACTGTTCAGAATCAGCATCAGACCATCATACCCTATGAGAACATACTGTTCAGAATCAGCATCAGACCATCATACCCTACTTGAGAACATACTGTTCAGAATCAGCATCAGACCATCAGACCCTATGAGAACATACTGTTCAGAATCAGCATCAGACCATCATACCCTATGAGAACATACTGTTCAGAATCAGCATCAGACCATCAGACCCTATGAGAACATACTGTTCAGAATCAGCATCAGACCATCATACCCTACTTGAGAACATACTGTTCAGAATCAGCATCAGAACATCAGCCATCATGAGAACATATACTGTTCATATTCAGCCCCACACTATCAGACCCAAGGAGAACATATTGTTCAGAATCAGCCCCTCCATAATACAACATGAGAACATATTATTCAGGATCAGCATCAGACCCTCTGAGAATCAGCATCGTACTATCAGACCCAATGAGAACATACAGTTTAGAATCAGCATCAGACCATCAGACTCTATGAGAACATACTGTTCAGAATCTGCATCAGACCATCAGACCTCATGAGAATTTAACATACTGTTCAGATTCATCCCACATTATACGACCCAAGGAGAACATTGTTTGGAATCAGCCTGAGACCATCAGACACCATGAGAACAATATGTTCAGAATCAGCCCAGACCATAAGACCACATGACAACATATTATTCAGAATCAGCATCAGAACATCAGACCCTATGAGAACATACTGTTAAGAATCAGCCCCAGACCATCAGATCCCATGAGAACATATTGTTCAAAATTAGCCGCGGATCATCAGAACCTATAAAAAATATACTGTTCAGAATCGGTCCCAGACCATCAGACCCCATCAGAAAATCCTGTTCAGAATCAGCATCAGACCATCAGACCACATGAGATTATACTGTTCAAGAATCGGACCATCAGACCACATGAGAACTTACTGTTCAGCCTCAGATCATCCGACCCCATACTGTTCAGAAACAGCATCAAGCCACATTAGAACATACTGTTCGGAATCAGCTTCCGACCACAATTGTAACATACTGTTCGGAATAAGCCTCATACCACATTAGAACACACTGTTCGTAATCAGCCTCATTCCACATTAGAACATGCTGTTCGGAATCAGCCTCATATCACATTAGGACATTCATACTGTTCGGAATCTGATCAGACCATCCAGGAACTATCTGAACAAGAGCTGTCGGAGAACATCGAGGCTCGACTATTAAAATTTTCAGAGAATAATAAATTATATAGCTAGTATATACCATCAGAAAACAAGGCTAAAACAATGTGGGGTGGGGTTGGGGCGCAACATAGCTATGTGTAAGAATTTACCAAAACAACACAGAAATATGAAGGAAAAAAAAGTAAAAAAATATATATAAGAAAAAGGTGTATGGTGGGGGTGGGAGTGGGGCGGGGGTGGTGGGGAGGAGGGAGCCCATGCCCCAATATGGGTGAAGTATGAATAAGATGCATAATGCTATAAGAAATCCCAAACCAAAATTATAGATATATACATGCTTACATGCAAACCTAGATCTGCCTTTATTGCACATTTTATGGGTCATCACAATTTGGGTTCCATGGGAGCCCAGAATTTGCAGAAGACAATATTACTTACCCAACCCTTTACAACATACTATAAGGAAACCAATTCATTCCAAATCCATCTTTTACTATCCTAGTTCTGTGCCGGGTGCCTGTGGTAAATACAGCTTACACGCAAAATTTGATGTGAAACGGGACACATGGTATGGGCTACCATAATTTGGGTTCCATGGGAGCCCATGGGTTACTTGAACCAAAATTGCTTATGCAGCCCTTAATATTAGCTATAAGGAAGCCCATGGCCAAATTTGGTTGTGCTAGGATAAGAAATGTAAGAGATATAGACTTGTAAACAGAGCTTACACGCAAACCTTGATCTGGGGCGCCGACGCCGGGGTGACCACATAAGCTCTCCTTATCTTCGAATAGTCGAGCTAAAAAAAGTACATGAAAACATTTCCATGTTCTTTATGACCCTATACTCTTTCTATACACCATATACCTGTGATATATTACGTAACAATCAAATAACTGTGGCAAAGACCATATTAGCCTACATATTAGCCTACATTTACACTCGCTTTTGTTTAGCTTGCTATATATACTCGGTTGCAAAAGAAAGTGTGCACTTTTAAAATTCAAATATTTTCTTTTATATTTATAGTACAGTGTTCAAACTTTTAAGAAAATATATACATGTATCTTTATCTGCCAATGGCAATAAATCTGTCAATACGAAGTTGTTTTGCACGGAAAAAGCGTTTGTGTTGTTTTCAATGATTTGCGCGTGGAACTCGTGGAAAATAGTCCGTGTAGATAAAAACATGTTTGGTTGAATTCTCTTACGTTTGAATAAACGAAAAAAAAAACACAACGCATTTTATTTCCTTCCTGTATTTTCAATATGCCACGACTTACCGAAAAGCTTTAGTCATGATTACGAGAGGCGACAGCGTCGCTGCTGTCGCTAGGACATGTAATTGCCATATAAACACTATCACTAAGATGTGTGATGGGTTCCAATCTGACAAAAATGTGCTTTCAATCACAATTAAATTCGAAAAAAACGAAGCAACATATTCTTTTGGACTGTTTTGCGATTTATGATTTTGACCCATGCCCTCTTCACCTGTTGACCATGCTTCAATGAATTAAGCTAGCGAAAAACAAATTCCATCTTGACATTGGTAATAGAATGCCAAAAGAATGGTACCCTAAATGCCATATTTCGTACATATTTTGTACAATAAATTTAACAAAAACCTGAGTGCACACTTTCTTTTGCAACCGAGTGTTATCATAACGGACCTATTTCGAGCCTGTATAATTGGGGTGGGAGGAGGGGTGCGGGGTAGTGGGCGACATAAAAATGCATGAGAACATTGTGAGATGTTGAGGCCCGCCCGAGAAAGTGTTGTATGAAGTGAACATATTAAAACATAAAAACAGGTTTTTCATTACTTTCTTTTCAATTATATTCGTGTTCTAAAATCAATAACGAATTCTCAAAACAGCTTTGTATTAAGTACAGCTAAATTGTCAACTTGTTGTTTGTTTTTTCTTCATTAAAGC
This sequence comes from Cyrtodaria siliqua, assembly GCA_037043455.1. Classification (NCBI taxonomy): domain Eukaryota; kingdom Metazoa; phylum Mollusca; class Bivalvia; order Adapedonta; family Hiatellidae; genus Cyrtodaria; species Cyrtodaria siliqua. The sequence goes on along the minus strand of JAWPHD010005770.1, from coordinate 42,906 downwards.
CAAGTACAAAGTACTATATAGAAATACAACACTGCTATATAACGAAAAAAACATAATTAGGTCACGATTTAGATACCTGAGCTAATCGGTAATATAGCATGTTCAGCCATGTTAGCAAAATAAGCAAGCCTTCCAAATACATGCGTTTTCATTGGCAAGGTAACGTTGAGAAATATACTGAAAGGAAAAAGAAACGCAGGGTGCGTATTTCAGCTATATATTGTATGTTTAATATGCTACTGCTAATCGAATGGTACAGGGCGACATTAGGCCTGTCCTTTTAGAAAGAAGGTTTAAACAGCACTGAACACACCAATGGTTACCTCTTTAAAGTTTCATTATCGTCAGAATGCGCATTTGGCTCAAGCAGGTGAGCAAACTTAGGCTTTAAATGTAGCAATCGCTTAACATTAAATACAGTACTGAACAGGCTCAATTTTTCAAAGAGGAACTTCAGCATTTATGAATTTCTTGTTACAACGTGTACTGTGATTAAAACGTCTACAACATCACAGTTGTGACCTTTCTCTAACTAACTGCACTTTTTTTTTTTTACAAAACATCTTGGGATTTCCTTGAAATATATATGGAATTAAGTGTGCAGTATATGCAATATATAGCGTAAATACGCACCCTGCGTTGTTTTTTCCTTTCAGTATAGTTGCTAAAAAGTCAAACAAGAATAGCGTCCACCAAAAGTCAAACAAGAATAGCGTCCACCAAAAGTCAAACAAGGATAAAAGTCAAACAAGAATAGCGTCCACCAAAAGTCAAACAAGAATAGCGTCCACCAAAAGTCAAACAAGAATAGCGTCCACCAAAAGTCAAACAAGAATAGCGTCCACCAAAAGTCAAACAAGAATAGCGTCCACCAAAAGCACAAGGATAAACTGAAACAAAAGCGTATATTTTTTTCGGGAAAAGTACTTACCAGCCCCGTATCCGGATAAAACCACGTCGGAGCGATACGACGAAGCGGATCACCCGCCAGTGAAACTATTTCCTAGGTGAATATAAAAGTCTTTGTTATGGACATGTAAACATGTTTTCCATTCGGGTGTTTTAGCACTATTCTGTTGGCAATAATTTTATAGTTCAACAATTAAATAAGAAATACATTTGGCGTTCAGTAAGTGATGCAACGGTATTGAGACATATTTCATTAGTACCGCAGCACCGTAACTCGATCATTCGAGACCTATTTCTTTTGAGAACAATGTTGATCAGCATGTTTTTGTGTTTAACTAGCAAGACAAATGTATAACAAACAGGCATTTGAAAGTTTAAGCCCCGTAGAGCTTGTTTTAAATTGCAAACCAGGGGGAAATGTGGGAGGGTGTAAGGAAAAATGGATACGACTTACAACGGGTTACGATACGACCACACTCGGAGCACAAAACACAAATGATAGACGAACTCGGAGTATATTATTCACTTAAGCTCGTATATGAAATTAAAAGTATTTGATAGCATTTTGGCTATATATAATAATGTTTTATTGCAAACATGTTACAATACATCAATTCGACATCACAGTATTCATAGCAACATATGCAAATGGATTGAACTATAAGTTATTACAACATTAGTTACAGTTCTCTCTATTGTGGCTGAAAAGTGTACGTGATTATCGGTTTGAAATTGTAAAAAATCCATTTAAATATGAACTTGATAGGAAAAAACGAAGATGAAAAAAAAACAGAAAAAAAAATCCAAAAATTTAAACTCTCTAAAATTTTAAATTCTACCCCCACGCAATCTTCACCGAAATAACACCCCATATCCCCGTTCAGGCTGATAGAAAAATAGCGACAGTTGATATAGACAAAATACAACGGTTTATCGATACAAATTTAAGGTTTTTGGAATCGTTTAGTGTTTTTAATATAGTTTTGAACTTCAGTAAATATATATATGGTTGTCCTCGTCCGTTAGTTGGTCGCTGCCGAAAACATACAAGTTAACGAGGACGTAAAGGATGGAATATACGAGTGTCTAAAAATAATTGCTGTCTTTCATTTCTGAAAATTACACTCTAAACAAATAATGCTCAACATCTTCAATACCATCACCACATATACAATTGGGATTATCCCTCAAATGATTAAGATAGAGATAATAATTTAAATTGCTGCGCTTGTTTCGTAAACGCGCATGTAGAACTGAAAGGTATCTTAACACCCAATATGTAGTATTGGGGTACTATCGGTGGTTTAAAGAATTTTTTAAATCTAGTTTTAAAACTCGAAAGTGATGGTGCTTCGCGAATGTTAATATCAAGTACGTTTCAACGTTTTAGAGATGACGGTAAGACTGATCTCGAAAAACAATACTGTTATTCTAGGTAAAGCAACGAAGCTGGAACTGTTTCTCAAGTTATAAGGATTCGATTCTGAAATAGTTCTGGGATTGTTTCATTCAAGTGACTCGGTAAATCTCCATTTTTTAACTTATAGGTTATTGTTTTTAGCTTGGATGTCTGTCTGTCTGGATCTCTGTCCGTCACAAGTCGTGTCTCCTCCATATCGCTTGAACCGCTTGAGGGATTTGGAAATAACTTGCCACATCGAGACGACGTGAAGAGCGCAACTTACAGCCACGTCCGTTCAAGGTCAAGGTCACACTTAGAGGTCGAAGGTCATATGCACTATATTTTGTGTCTCCTCCATATCTCTTGAACCGCTCGAGGGATTTTGAAATAACTTGCCACAAATGTTCACCATATTACGGTGTCCTGTTGGGGCCAGATACAATGTCGTATTATCGTGGGCGACAATGCGACGCCCGACAACGCGACATCGCGACATCGCGACATCGCGATACGACAGTGCGACATTGCGATACGACAACTCGACATTGCGATACGACATCGCGACAATTATGTCATTATGTCGTATCGCAATGTCGTGATGTCGTATCGCGATGTCGTGATGTCGTATCGCGATGTCGCGATGTCGCATTGTCGGGCGTCGCATTGTCGTGCACGATAACGCGAAATTATGTCGTATTGTCGTAATGTCGCCCACGACAACGCGACATTCTTTCAATTGTCGTAATGCCAACGACATCACGACAACGCGACATTACGACATCGCGACATCGCGACATTACGACAATTGAAAGAATGTCGCGTTGTCGTGGGCGACATTACGACAATACGACATAATGTCGCGTTGTCGTGCACGACAATGCGACGCCCGACAATGCGACATCGCGACACCGCGATACGACATCACGACATCGCGATACGACATCACGACATTGCGATACGACATAATGACATAATTGTCGCGATGTCGTATCGCAATGTCGTGATGTCGTATCGCAATGTCGAGTTGTCGTATCGCAATGTCGCACTGTCGTATCGCGATGTCGCGATGTCGCGTTGTCGGGCGTCGCATTGTCGCCCACGACAATACGACATTGTATCTGGCCCCAACCGGACACCGTACCATATCGAGACGACGTGCAGAACGCAACTTTCAGCCACGTAACACACCACCATTCAGTAACCTTGTTCCACTGTATCAAAAAGCTACAAGTTATATCGATGTTCAGATCGCATATAATAAGTGAGAGCAAAATGTAGTCTGAAATTAAGATGACCGAAGCTCATTGTCAACATGTAAATACAAATAATTGAAAGTTAGAATGATGATAACTTAAAGGCCAAATGAAATAGTAATTTTCAAGCCTTATATTAATATAACACCTCAATATATTAATCCAGTACCATTTTGACCTAAAACTTAAATATTATTAAATGATATTTTTAAAAGGTATTTATTCTATCATTTGTTTAGATATTATCTACTATTATTGGTTCAATATCATCAATATGTAGTAACATGCAAATAGGATTTCCTTCAATTAGTTATAATGATTTGCAATAACACAAGGTGAAAAACTAAGGTACCGACCATTTTGATTTCTGGGGGTGGCCTGGGATTTATTTTGAAAAAATGCTCTGGCCCTTGAATTGCTGAAAAAAAAAATCCCGGCTCTGACATGAAGAAAAAAAAATAAACAGTCCCTCAAATTGTTGGAAAAAAATATTCTGGCTCTGAGTCCAATTAGAGGGAAAAAATCTGGCTCCCTCTTCAGTCAATAAGATATTTTAATGTAGATCTACATAATCAGCCACTGGATTCAACATGGATATGTTTAACCACAATCTGGCTACATCCACAACTTCTGCTCGGAAGTTATTGAAATCTCAAGTTGAAAGGAGTTGTAGAAGACAGTTATAGTATTCATGGTTGTAATAAATGTGATGTGCATAGATCATGGTAGTAATACATGTGGTAAACATTAGTCATGGCAGTTATAAACGTAGTATACACAGGCAATGGTGGCAGTAAATGTAATGTATAAAGTGTTATAAAGTGATCATGGTAGTAATTTGGTATACATTGATCATGGTAGTAATGAACATGATATTCATATAAAATCATGGTTATAATTAATGTGGTATACATAAGTCATGGTTGTAATAAGGCCATTATGTTTTGATAATTCGTTTTACGAACCCTCCTATGACAAAACGATATTAGATATTTTATTTTTCTATAGGGAATTTGATAGTTTATTTTTTATTTTTTCCCTTCCTCCTACAGCTATTCTCTGTCTTGATGGTTCTTAAAAATAATAAAAAATAATGGCCTAAATGTGATATACATTGGTCATGGAAGTATGTAAATATTGCAATCCTGTGAGGGTGACAGTGAACATTTGTCAACCTTCTAAGGCTATTTATTTTATTATACTGAAAAATATGTTTGAAAAAGATATCTGGTTCTGCTAAATATTCCTTTGAAATACATGGTCACTTCTCTTTGTTCAAAATCACTATTCTCAGCACCTAGAAAACATTTTTTGGCAGAATGTTCTTTATGTTCTTTCGGAATCTTCAGCTGTGAACTCACAGTTGTAAACTTCAAATCATCTTTAGAAAGTCGTGCAAACTGTGTCAGCCATTTTAGTAAATGTTCAATTTTTCATTGATGTTACAGTTTAATATGCTAAGACACACTTTTCAGCATTGGACACCCCAATACATAATTATAAACTTGTTTTGACTTCACAATCATAAGATAGTATTATACTGGGGTGACATTACAAAAAAATACTATCATTTAGTGACTCACTCCACATTACGAGCGATATGCGATATTACAAAAATGGGAAAATAACAGTCTTTAAACATTGAACATGGATGTTTGACACCAGGTATATTATTAATAAATATGGTATCTGTGGTCATGGTAGTAATAAATGCAGTATGCATAGCTCATGGTAGTAATACATGGGGTATTCAGTGGTCATGGTAATAATGAATGAGGTTACTCGGTGGTCATGGTAGTAATAAATGTGGTATTTAGTCTTAGTAGTCATGGTAGTACTAAATGTGATATACAGTGGTCATGATAGTAATACTTGTGATATACAGTGGTCATGGTAGTAGAAAAAGTGGTAAAGAGTAGCCATGAAAGTTATAGATGTGATGTACTTTGGGCATGTTAGTAATCAATGTAGTATGCAGTGGTCTAATCCAATCAATTCATAATTCAGTAGAGCAAAACGGGGCTCACATAGAAAGCATACAAGTACAAGCATAACTAAATATTAACACCAGCACATGAAGTTCTATCCACCAAATATGGAAAGATCCATATTAAGCAAAAGAGCTGTCGAAAGGACAGCATTTTCCACTATTCAAGGTCAATTTTAAACAAGGTCACTGACACTTTTGTTTCACCAACCATGGTGCCAGTTCATTCACAAGGTCAAGTCTTAATTGTGGAGGTTAATAGGTGGTGGCGACTGAGGTGAGGGTGTAGGGGTGCGGGTGGGGGTGTCAGTGAACATATATACCAAATATCAAAGCAAGACCTTCAATACCCCAGAAAGAATATGAACTTGAAGAGGGTGGGGAGGGGAAGTGAAATGTTACTGAATAGGAAAAAACACAGAAATAATACAATATTACATTGGAGATGGGGGATGAGAGGAGGGTGTTGGGAAGAGGATGATAGAGAACAGGATGGATGCAGACATGGTAACTGAAGAATATAATAAATATTTGTCTGTCTGGGGTGATGGTGGTGGTGGTGCAGGAGTGGGGAAGGTGTGGGGTTTATGGGGCTAATGATATATACAGACTTGCCATAATAAATGTTATTGGATGTATGCAGTGGTTATATTGAAAAAGAAAATATCTGGCTAAAATGAAATAAAAAGTTATGAAACATGATTATGTCTGTAAGTGATGACACTTGTCAAAGCTCCTTTGGCTGAGATATATGGCTAGTGGGTAATTGAAATAAATGGACTTGCCAACAAATAAAATAAAAGCAAGTCGAAAATTATAGGCTACACATTTTCTAAAATACAATACAGAAAATATTTATCCAGAAAAAGGGCCATAATTTTGCTAAAATGCAATACAGAGTTATGGAACATGTGTCTGCTAGCATTCACGTTTTACTGAAGTTGTATTAATAAATCACAATCACCTATTGAAATAAAGGACTTGCCTAAAAACTTTAACCAGAATTTTGAAATACAGAATTAATATGGAACATGTGTCTACTAGTGCCCTTGATATTCCAAGCTTTACTGAAATTTTGTTGATGTACGACTTTAAGTTGTTGAAATAAATGGACCTTGTCAAAAAAAGAACTTTAACTAGAAATTCAAAGTAATAAAAAAACATGCTTTTGCTTAAATGCCATACAGAGTTATGGAACCTGTGTCTACCAGTGTCCTTGATGGTACTGGCGATGTATTTCAAGTTTCACTGACCAGTGGTTGCTGAAATAACAGGACTTGGCTAACAACTGAAAACCAACCTGACGACGCAGATGTTGAGTAGATCTACAACAGTTCTTCTTATTCTACGAATTGTAAAACTTTAAAAAAAAAAATTCTGGCTTTCAAATTCACGAAAAAAAATATGTTTCTCAAAAACATCAAAGTATCAAGATTTAAAATAAAAACATTTAAAACGAAAGTAGTATGGAACATAGATAACATAGAAAAATAGAAAAAGGTAAAAAAAAAAAAAAAAACCAATATTTTCAGAATGACCTTTTTTTGTATAACCTTCATAGTTTGTATCAAATGCAATTAAAATGCAATTAAAAAACATTTAACATAGTATCCAATCAAGGATGTTTCTGACGTGCTACACATGATACGAGCGCACTGTTACACGGTTGTTTCTATTTATAAAACACGATTAATGCAGTGTGAGCATTGCACGAATACTAATATAACAACAGATGCCACTTCTGTCTGCTTAAGTATGTATTCATATACTAATATTATACAGTTATATATATATATACAGCTGTTACAGTTTCTGGTTTATGTTTCGTCAAATAAATACACATACTTATAACGAATTCCGTTCCATTTATTGGCTCACCTAATTTGACTTGTATCAGATGAAATTACCAATCTCCCCCGATACATTCGAATACACCAAAGTGTCAGAAGTAATGACTATATAATATATGTAATGTATAAAACCAAAATGATCAACAATTAACAATTATTTCAGTAATTATATAGTTTTATCATTTCAGTAGACGGTGCGGGGTTCGGGTCCGGAGGATTCTGGAGTGGGTTTTATACCCGGTCATAAGTACCATTGTGGCTTTCTTCTAGACAATACTATTCATATATACGTGATCGTCTATGTGTTATACTTATATTGCCTTTCAATGCTGCATTGTTTGTTGGAGAATTTAGTCTGGCGGGAGGGGTGGGGGTATTTCTTTATTTAAACTGTCCCGTTTTATTGAGATGACAATATAGGGTAAGAGTAAGGTTTGATGCACCCTAGAACCTGGTTTAAACCCTCAGCGGCCCTTTTTGCCACTGACCGTTTCAAGGCGGTAGCCCTATTGTGTTTCTGTTGTCACATGCCTTGTTTATTATTCGTTTTTTAATTGTTGTTAGTTTTAGTGCGTGTTTCGGTTGACTGTGTTTTAATGCGTGTTTTGGTTGACTGTGTTTTAATGCGTGCATGCATTTCCTGTTCGTGTTTTGGTTGACTGTGTTTTAGTGCGTGTTTTGGTTGACTGTGTTTTAATGCGTGTTTTAGTTGACTGTGTTTTAATGCGTGTTTTGGTTGACTTGTTTGAATGCGTGTTTTGGTTTACTGTGTTTTAATGCGTGTTTTGGTTGACTGTGTTTCAAGAAAGCTACATTTCCTGTTCGTGTTTTGGTTGACTGTGTTTTAGTGGGTGTTTTGGTTGACTGTGTTTTAATGCATGCATGCATTTCCTGTTCGTGTTTTGGTTGACTGTGTTTTAATGCGTGTTTGGTTGACTGTGTTTTAATGCGTGTTTTGGTTGACTGTGTTTTAATGCGTGTTTTGGTTGACTGTGTTTTAATGCGTGTTTTGATTGACTGTGTTTTAATGCGGTTGCCTGTGTTTTAATGCGTGTTTTGGTTTACTTGTTTTAATGCGTGTTTTGGTTGACTGTGTTTCAAGAAAGCTACATTTCCTGTTCGACTTTTATACCTAATTGTAAATAAAAAAATCAGGTTCTACGCTCACAAATAAATTAAATGCTTAAATATATCAGCTTTAATGCCACTGAAGCTAAGTCAGATGAGCAGGGTTGTGTCGGTATTATAACATCAATGAACTCAGTAAACGGAGCCTGTATCGCTTATTATGTCTCAATTGTTTCATTCGACATTAACTATGGATCATTTCTTTCTTATTCATTGAAAAGCTTTTGATTTTTAGGTTTATATTTCTATTGCATGGTCCTTAAATGAACCATTTTACGTGTTGCTTCTTTATTATCAATGCATTTACGTTTGAGGCGTAGCTATAACGAATAAGGTGCAGTGAAATTTGGTATGATGGACTTGTTTTGCTTGTATGACGTAACGTCTTCTTGACTCCATTTTTGACATACATGCAATGTATTTACTTTATTAAAGGTCTGAGAAAACAGGCAGAACAAGCATAATGTAAATATAAGGATTAAATTTAATCTTTCTACGGGGTATGAAAAACATTAGCTAGTTTAACGTTAGCGAGAAGCCCTGCGTAGAAAGATAGACATATCGAAATAAATCTATAAGTGGAGTCGACGTTTCTTGTCCACAGAAGACAGTCAACAAAACACGCTTTAAAGCAAACAGCAATTACCATTTTAATGAAGAAGGCATTTGACATCACCAACACAAACCATTTGGCATTAGGGCTACCGCCTTTGAATTGTCAGTGACAAGAAGGCCGCTGGGGGTTTAAACCAGGTTTTTAGGTGCACCTCACCCTTATCCTATTATCATCACGATAAAATGGGACAGTGCAAATAAAAATATCCCCGCCAGGTTATATTTTTTAACAAAAAAAAAGCAGTTATACGCAATATAAGTATAACACATACATCATCTGTATAAAAATAAAAAAGCCTACTGTGCATTTCAGGGTGCCTAGACGTCGACTAATTAAAATAAATAGCAAGTATTAAAAAAACAATCTTGATTCATATTCGACGTTTAGGCACCCTGAAATGCATATGCATGAAGATCTCCTTTTTTCGTTGCCAAACCTTAGATAAAAGTTATAATGTGGAACTGTGTGTAACGACAGTTTTCTCTCACAAACACGAACGCATTCCTGAGAAACGGCAGATTTCGTTGCCATGCAAATGTTTATTTCCTTTCTTTCCATTTGTTTTGAAACTTGTAGTTTTCGGAATTTAGTTCGAAAATGATATTTTCAGGTTTATTGCTATATGAAACTGTTTTTAAAGAACAATGCTAGTCATCGTCAGCTTATAAACTGTAAATAACAGATATCAGTTTAACTTTGTATTATAACCGGTCTTAAATACTAAACAATAGCTTAACATTGGTTTACTAAAGTATAAATGGTATGGACAAATAAGGTAAGAAAAATGGATACGATATAACTAATGCAGCAATTGTATTAAATGCATAATAATCTTAACATGTTAAATCGTGTTCGAAAAGTAAGACGAGAAACCCATATACAATATACCAAATAACTAATGTTGAAATATTACAGAGCACAATTTACATCCATACCGGTCGTATGCTAGGAAACAACGGAATGTGTCATGTGTTGCCAACAAGTGTCCCATAGAAATTAGGTTGTGATAGTCCTTGTCGCAGAAGAGTTTTTAAATTACTTTTATATTTGGAAATAAGATCAGGTTACGATAATACAATTTTGCAAATGTTTTACGACGTTTATGGTAACGGTAGCCCTGATGGAGTAGCTTTTTAGTTATACAAAGATTACAAATATTAAAGTCCTCAACTCGAGTACAAGCTCTAGAAAAACGAATAAGTTGAGACACATGGACCCCATAAGAAGTTGCTCGGGCAACATCCTCATCTATATGGGGATAATTAACAATATCAAAATTAAAATCATCTCTCTTGTCATAGATTTTGCTGATTATTTCACCATTTTCAATAGAGAGATGTTAGTCGAGAAAAGAAGCAACAGAATCAGAAATATAAGTTTTGTTGAGTTAACGATAGAAAGTGTTTATCATAGTTGTCAATGTTCACTATGCCATCCAGATACCGATAGGTGTCATTAAAGGCTTCAATTACATTTACCTGAGTATCTGTTTCATAGCAATACAAATCTGCGACAGGAGGTGCAGTTACCCACTGAGATGACACAAGCGTTAATATCAGAAATTTTAGCTGTGATAAGTTGAAAAAAGTATGAAAGGAAAAATCTGGAAATCGTCGATAACACGATGAATACAAAAAGAATATTGCAGTCTCGGTTTGATTGAGACTGTTCATGAACAGTAGTAAAAGTGCTTGCTACCGTTCACACCCTCTAGCCCCGGGTTGAGCAGAATTCAATATTTAAAAGACCAATTGTACAGAAATTTGAGCCATCCCAAAGATGGTATGCATATGACGGTGAACATGGAACTTTCAATGAGGTGTTTTCACGCCATTCCATGGCCAGCGGCGTAAGGTCCCAGTTTCTAATAAAATGCTTTACCCTAAACGAGAAAACAATGGGCGAAATAAACAAAACGGAATTTAGCTGGGAGCAAAGGTTATGAAACCTGCCTATCACAGGTAACAGTTAAATACTAAATTAAAAAGCAGGTTACTTATCCTAAGGGTGATTAAACCATACTCAGAACTATAAAGGCTGGAATAGTGGAACCACCTATTCGAAATTCAAGTAAGAAACCAAATAGACCATGAGCCAGACAATTTTTCGCTACCATCTCAGGTGGCAATTTTTTTTACTGGTACCATGTTATGGAGTACATTGTAGAGAAAGAAAAATCCACGATAGCAGTGCCAACAGGGTAGCTGTTTCCTGTTATTAGAGTTATCTCCCCCTTTTAAATAAAATTCAGGTTTCTTTAACAAATCGTTTTCTCTAAAACCTCAAGTGCTACAGGTCTAATATTTTGCATATGGCATAAGGTTATGGCCTGCTATAAAAACAAATTAAAATAGTGACCCTGTTGCCTACACCAAGGGCCACATATTCACATACGAGTTATATAGGACAATCTTTTAAAACAAACCTTTTCTGGAACTACAAGAGCTAGACGTCTTATATTTTGCATGTTGTATAAGATTTTAATCCTCTACCAAATTTGCTAAAATGGCGACCCTGGGATCATGTTTGGCCACAACCCATGGGTCACATATTTATATAGAGTTATATATAAACATCTTTAAAACAATCTTCTCTGAAAGTACCAGAGATAGACTTCTAATATTTTGCATGTAGCATAAGCTTACTAAGACTGTTAACATGGTGACCCTTAACAGACTCAAGTTTGGTCCTGCCCTGTGAGTCACACTATTACATTGAGTAAAACCATAAAAAAAGCCTTTAAAAATCTCCGAATCAACATGAGCTAAGAGTCTAATATTTTGCATGTAGTATAAGCTTATGGTTCTTTAACTGGTCTGTTCAAATGGTGATACTGGGGTAAAATTTGACACCAGTCACAGTTTTACATAAGAGTTTTATTAGGAAATTGCTGTTTTTGTGTGTTGCTGTTGTAGTTTTTTTTCTAACTTCAATATTGCAAGTTTATAATATTAACTATTATTTAAACGAGATATGACATGAGTACTATTAATTGTGTTTTAATATTCCAAAGACTTTGCCATGAATTGGTATCACCAATCAAAACGTAGCAATGGGATGGGCATATATAAGGCTTACAGACATGTTGCAACTCGTGACAGTCCAGACATACTACCGTGGAGAGATTATTTTCTTGGTACATTGGCGGAGGGAGTATACTCCTAAGAACAACAGACACACACATTTGCTAGAAAAGAATGACTGTTGTGAACCCCAGCCATTTGGATGTAACCGTATCATTGAAATGATAAAGTGTTAGCATTTAAGATGTATGCATTTCAACGCAGTCACCATCCTTGATTGAAATCCGGAGAACCCGAGTTCAAGCCTCACCGGCGCCACTGAGTTCGTCGGTGTGTTATTTGGCAAGGTTATTTTCCTTGTGAAGACAAAGGTAGCCTCGAATGCAGGGGCGTACCTGGAGTTTTTTGGGTAGACGCACGGGTGTTGGTGTATGAGTGGTGTCCCCCTCCCGCTGGTGGTGGTCCGGGGGTCCTCCCGTGAAAAGTTTTGAAAAATTTGACACAAAATAAGTAGTTTTGAGCGACTAAGAAACGTATATTGAAACTATTCTAATTCTCCAGAGTCAATCTTTTTTCTTTGATTTATTGAATATTTTGTTGGTCTGTCCTACCTTTTACTAACCCCACTTAGGCTTCACTGTGTTTTTTCAGTTTTTTTCATTTTTAGCTTTTCTCATTTTTCCGATACCCAACACTAAATTATACGCACGTGCGTATAGGAGGTATCCCCCGGTATGTCTGATCGGGACGTAAATTGGGCGTTCCTGTGTATCGGAGTCTATCCTTTAAGTTAAAGAACTATAGTAATATATTTGTTATTAAGATTATAGCAGGTTCACGGATTCCAATCCGATTAACAACATCCAATTCATTTCAATTCTGTTTCTATAAAGTGCATATCTTCAATAACTTCACACACAAAATTAAAGGTATAAGTATACTTTTTGTCAACAACAAAAATTAAGTTAATACTTATACTGAGATCAATGAAGGACAGTTTAAGGCAGTACATAGACCCCGGTGTGTCATTGTCACAACTACCCCCGTCAGTGGCAATAAACTTTCGATCTTTTTCAGATAACTGTTATTCAGTTTTCACTATTTCCGCACAAAAATAGGTTATGACTATAATAAAATGCAAAAGCCCTTCGCGTAATAATAGAGTGTTACAGTGGTATGACAAACTGCGTTTTAGTAAATGGTATAAAATCCGAACCATTCACCTTATTGCAGGGAACACGCCAAGGAGGTGTAATGTCTAGTTGGTACTATCTCTTATACATCAACACTCTTCTCGATGATCTAGAGCGCAGCGGACTTGGTTGTTTTATTGGTAGCGTAAATTGTGTTGCCCCAACACTGGCCGACGGCATTACCTTAGTATGTCCTAATGCACTAAATCTGCAGTCTTGTCTAGATATCGCGAATGACTACGCGCATAAATGGAGATTTTCCTATAACGATTCAAAGTGCAATTTTCTAGTATGTAGTAAAAATAAAAACATTAAAGCTGCTGTTAACATTATGATTGGAGAAAAATGTATTGAACAAACCATGCAAGCAAAACATGTAGGTATAGATATTGTCCCGATTTAAGATGTTCCAAAGGTATTGAAAGTAGATGTTCAAAGGGTAGAGCATCTCTATTTTCATTGCTTAACATAGACTGATTTTAATTTCATAAATCCTAAGACTCTTGCAAATCTTATAAAGAAGATATCATTTCCTTCATTTCTTTACGGGTGCGAATTATGGTCACACATGCAAGGATGTGACATTTTATTAGCCGAAAAATTTATAAGATTAGCTGCAAAATGTACTCTGAAGTTGCATATGCGCACTAGAACAGACATGGCATTGAGTACTCTAGGTTGGATGCCAATGGTGTCGGAAATTGATAAAAGAAAATTGTGTTTTTTACAAAAATTATGCTCTACGCCGCTAAACTTACTGTCTAGAAGGATATTTGACATTAGGTTACAACATTTTGTTCTTAAGGGTTTCAAGGACCAATACGGTTTTATTCCCGATATATTTACCATACTAAGTAAATATAACTATACAGCACTTTTTGACGGATTATGTCAATAGTGGACATTTTCCGTCAAAATATAAATGGAAGAAAATTGTTTTAAATAATGTAAATAGTCACCAGGTTCAATCGTGGGAATTGAGACTGAGTGAAGATGAAGATTTCCAGAGATTCCGGCGTCTTTATCCAATACTTAAGTCAGCTGTATTATGGGATATTCCCCGATCCAGCTCAGACATTCGTTTGGTGTTGTATATAATTAAACTGTGGGTTCATGTTAGCCAATCCAATGAAAGTGAATGTTTGTTGTGCCACTTTAAAGTAAATGACATATTCGAACATTTAACCACAACATGCGAAGCCTTTTCGTTGTCGAGACAAAAGTATTTTGACGATTTATATTTGATCTTAGATATTGTACAATTTAACCTCTTCATTACGCTTCCTGGCAAAAAGATGTATAATGTCATGCTTGGATCTAGCATACCATTTTTTGACACATTGTCTTCAACTAATTATTATGCTTTTCTAATTCAGTCATATCACTTTATAAAAAATGTAACTCAGTATGTGTCTGTATAAGTTGCAAATTAACATACTAGCAGACAAACCTGCAATATTGGCAATTCTTAGAGTTAGTCAATTGCGTATTACATTAGTCTTCTCATGGACCAGGATACTGTAGTTAAATATATATGATTACATTCCCCTCCAGAACCTTTGTCTACTTTCGTTTCGTTCTATATTTCGTTTCGTGAATAAAGGTTCTAACAAGAGAGGAATGTTTATTAGACATGTTTTGGATATCTTTTATATATGTATGTACATATTGTTCATGTTCTATGTTTTTCACTTTTTTTTTCAAATATTTCATACATCACCTACTTTAATATGCATTGTTGTCATAATATTATATTATGTAATCTCTGTAATGGAGGAAATAAAATGAATAAATAAATAAATAAATAGTACAGTAGTCTATGTATGTAATAGTTTTCAGTTTCATATTCATACTTCTTTATTGTGATTTATGTGGGTGGGGTAATTCAAACTCAGGTGTTAAACATCGTTAAAATAGATATACATTGCAATTAAAGGCATTAAAATAGACATCTAATTGGATTTTGTGTTTGCATGTGTTAACTATTGTTTTGTGTCTTTATGTGTAATACATATTCAAAATGTCTTAATCATAATAAGTATTGAAATAACGCATACACCTAAAAATGTACTTATAAAAATCGGAAACACTCACATTTCCCTTATCTAGAATCCTTTAGCCTGTTTGCGTCTCTTGTGCAATATATGCCTATATCAGAAAATTAAAATAATAGTGATTTTGCAATTATTCTGAGAAAGACTTACACTTCCTGTTCGATGCATGTATCTTCTTTTCAGGCTTGCTGAAATTATATATGCAATCAAAGCCCTGAACGTTGCATAGTACATACTTTCATTAATTCATAATATAATAATTAAATCATCGTAGAATAGTTGTGAATTACTGATTCTTACAACTTTATACATATAATTTGAAAAAATATATACGTTAATGCATAAAAAAGTGTCAATAGTGGGTTGGGTAATTTGACTTCAAATTTTAAGACAAATAGAGATTTTAAGCAGAATGCAATGCTGAAACAAAGCTTATTTATTCTGTATTAAACTAATATAAACTGATTTGCATATTTTAAAAGTATATTAACAATTATCAAAAAACAATGATGTGCAAAAATGAACATCCAAAATGTGATGTCAATGCTACAATAATAATACACCTATTATTGTTCGAATTAAACTGAATAAGCTACCCGTTCCAGTTCAAGAGTATAAGAATCTTTCATTGGTATCAGGTGAAGATAGGGAATTCCAACCCGAGGTATGTGTTTTTATCGGAACCGAGGCTCTGCCGAGGTTCCGATTAAAACACTTATACCGAGGGTTGGAATTCCCTATCTGAACCGAATACCCATGTTAGATTCTTTTTCTTGCATATCAGAGACATGTTGTGCGTCGACGTCGCCAGCTACTAACGTTTTGCATGTTTTCCTGCATACCGGATGTTGGCGCGCGTGAATTTTATCTCGACCCTAGGGTGAGATGGAAATATCTAGCCCCGGTAAAATGGCGAATATCTTTGTCCTGTATGCAAGAAAAACAAATACGCAAGACATTTTCCTGTATTTTTTATGTCACACTAACAAATAATCCTTTGTATTGTCTTATCTATTTATACTACATAATAACTAAAATATATCTTTGTTCGAAACACATTTGTTTAACTTTCCTCATGTTACTAAATCGCGCCCTGCAAGTCTATATTTCTTAACACATATTACATAACTTTTCTAACTACCTCCTCCCGCTGCATGTGCGTGTTGTTACTTTTATATCCACTCTCTAGACATGGGCGTATCACGAGTGGGCGTATCACGAGAAGTCAATCCTTTTAAGAATACTGATGCGTGTGTAGTATAAATGTATAATGCATATGTGTATGATGTTTTGGTTTACGTAATAGCTACATATATATAATAGACTGTTCTTTCTTTGAATTAAGACCATTCCATTTATGTGACAAAAAGGGTGTTTTGGGGGAAATGACTGATCAGCATTCATCAGCCGTACATTGTAAACCCTGATCAGCCTGCGAGTTGGTCGCATACTCGCAGGCTGATCTGGGTTTACAATGGACGCAAAGGTTATTATATAGTCGTGCTTAGCGGGTTAAGGGTTAAATAACAACACGCACTGTTGCCATCGCATGCATGCACACTATATTCCGGTTAGTATATCGTATCGTCGGCTACTCTACATCGACGGTAATTGTTTGACATAATCGAATTGAACTGACAGTTGATTAAGGACCTATTTCCCGCCTATTGTATTTGGGGGAGGAGACAATTTGTATAGGTTACTGTAAATCACTGTTAGACATACTATTGCATGAGAAAATGGCGGTAATCAGTTTTGTTTCAGTTAATGAGGCCCTCCCAATACAGCTTTTGCATGAAACCAACATTATATAGCAGGTGTTTCATTATTTGTGGTTTGGTGTGTGTGTTTTTCTTTTGAAAACAATGAATTATGAAAAAAAATTGTATTTAGTACAGCAAACTTATTAATTTGCTTTTGTTGTCTTTATAAAAGTAAAGTTTGAAGTAATATATACGTCTATACCCTAGCTACTGTTTAATATACCAATGCTTTTCAAAGAGAAGATTTTACTCGGGCCTCAGTTTATATACCTGAGCTAAGCGGGCATGTAGCATGTTAGCAGAAAATAAAGCAAGCTTTTCCATGAATTTTCAATGATTGTTTAGCGTTACGAAATATGTCCTTAACTGCTCATCAGCACATTATATACAGATTATTCAACAGCTGGTCTCGAGTATAGGGATTTCTTTCCCGAGATGGCAATCGTGTGGTTCTTTTCACAAACTAGCGGATGCGAGAGATTGAAAAACCAAACTCCCCTATACCATCGAGTGGACGATTTCCTTATAATCAAATCTAGCACTTGACAACATATTTTTATTCCATTTTAAATCAGTTTGTGTCTGAATATTCTTTCACTTAGAAATCTTGACCTTTCACCCGTAAACATATAACTATTATTTAGATCACCCCCCCCCCCCCCACCCCCACCCCCCCTACCCCCACCCCCACCGGCCACCCCCAGAAAGAGGGGAATGATGCATAGGTTCAGGTGCCCTACTCTAACTATTTAAAGTGGCTATCCCGCCAAAAACAGTCAAATATTACAACATAATTATGTAAATCGTTTCTCAACTTACAGACGACGAGGTAAATATTTTTCTATTTAGAAACAATATAAACGGCTTTAACCAGCCAGGCCAACACCAATAACTGGAGCGTCGAATTAAGAGTTAACAACTCGTAATTCATTTTACGCGTGTTCGATCACGGGTATTTTAAGAACTTTACCTTTTACATATACATTTTTCTGTGACCTGAACACCTGGAAGAAGTTTTAATAAACGGTTTTGTTGTGTAATTTTTCCGTTATTTGGCGGGTTAGTTTCTTTCTTTAATATATTCTTATGATTCTTTGTTAGACTTTGAAAAAAACGCGAAATAGTTCCTTAATATATTTGTCACTGTTTGGTTCTTAAGAATATAGGTAAATCCCAGCTGACCCCTATATTTGGAGAGGGTCAGCATATTGTAGTTAAAATTAAACTCCGTAAGATGTTCAGTCTATTTGAATAAGTTGTATTTTCTTCCTTATATCATTTTACAACTTCCTGGTTAGGTTTAGAGTAAATATAATTTTGACAAACATGGCCGAAGAATACATGAACACTTGTATAACTACAACTTTCAAACTTAATTTCCATCACAAAAGCTGTGGTTGTTCAATACAATTCTGGATACACCCTGAGATGTTTCTTATTATGTTTTATATAGTTTTACAATAACATATACGTGTATCGTTTCCTAATTTCTCTGGATGGGGACTATATTGTTAGAGATTTCATTTTAATGGGATGTACTTTTATTTACAATGTCAATTTGATGCTGAAAACAGGATAATAACGAGGTCGTGTACACATAAACTCGATTTAAGCTAACCAGTAGGCATTATTGCCTAATGACCGTTCCAAGTCGGTAACCCTGTCCTCACCACGAGATTGGGTGTTGTTATTTATATGCTACAATTTTTCTCATTTTTATAGTAATCGCATCATCCGTCCGTCCGTCCGCAGTTCGTGTCCGGATTGTACCTTCAAAACCCATGCATGGATTTTTAAATAACTTGGCACAAGTGATCACAATAACAAGACGATGTGTTGCGCAAAACGCAGGTCCGTACCTCAAAGGTCAAGGTCAAACTTGCATTTCATATGTCAAAACCAGGTAAGCAATTTCGTGTCCGGACCGTAACGTCACAACCCATGCAGGGATTTTTAAATAACTCGGCAAAACCGATCACCATAACAAGACGATGTGTCGCGCGCAAAACCAACCCAGGTCTGTACCTCAAAGGTCAAGGTCACATTTGCAATTCATAGGTCAAAAACACGTACGCAATTTCGTGTCCGGACCGTAACGTCACAACCCATGCAGGGATTTTTAAATAACTTTGCACAACTGATCACCATAACAAGACGATGTGTCGCACGTAAAACCCAGGTCCGTTCCTCAAAGGTCAAGAACACACTTGCAGTTCATAGGTCAAAAACAGGTACGCAATTTCGTGTCCAGACCGTAACGTCGCAGCCCCTGCAGGGATTTTAAATAACGTGGCACAAGTCATCACCATAACAAGATGTTGTGTCGCGCGCAATACCCAGGTCCGTACCTCAAAGGTCAAGGTCACATTTGCAGTTCATAGGTCAAAAACCGGTACGCATTTTCGTATCCGGACCGTAACGTTACAACCCCCTGCAGGGATTTTTAAATAACTTGGCACAAGTGATCACCATAATAAGACGATGTTCATAGGTCAAACACAGGTAACCAAAATCACACCTTCAACTTGAAGACCACATTTACATGAACAAGGACACTTTGGGGGCATTTGTCACTTTACTGTGACTTTCCTTGTTTAAAATGTTATGAAATAAAAAGATGAGGTGCTGCATTTTCTGTTTTACATACTATTGCATGCTTGCTATATGTGTTATAACTTTGCATTCCACCTTATGCTGTTTGTATACTTATGTATGCATATGTCAAATGGAAAACGTTCCAAATGCAGATATAAAATTAAGAAAAATGGGGCTGAAGCTGTCATTAAAAACAAAATGATGTGGAAACAAAGAAACGCAACTCGATAGATGCCCACTGTCACCAGTTTTGTTTATTATTGCTATTGCAATTTTATAGAATGCTGTAAAACTTGAGAAAAACATTAAGGAGATAGTTGTAGCCGAAGAAGAAATTAAAATTTCATTTTTCGCCGACGATGCAATGTTTATGATAGATGGTTCACAAAAATCATTTGAAACGTTTGTTAACATTATTGAACAATTTCGAAATATATCTGGGTTAAAATAAAATACAGATAAAACAACTATTTTAAAAACTGGAATCCTTAAAGATACTAAAATTGAATACTGTAAAAAAAAAATCGATGGACATCAGATAAAGCAGTTACCTTAGGGATGGTTTTCACAAATAATAGAAATAAATTACATAAATCAACTTAAATACACAAATTGATGAATTGTATACGTGTTTAAATAAATGGAAAACACATGATTTATCATTGATAGGTAAGATCACAGTGATCAAAAGTTTTGCGCTTCCAAAACCTATATACCCGTTAACAGTACTAGAAAACCCTAAAAAGGATATTATCAAACAAATAACAAAACATATGTATGAATTCCTATGGAATGAGAAACCTGATAAAATAGGAAGAAAAACTTTAATACAGGAATACGAAAAAGGAGGGCTTAAAATGATAAACTTGGAAGTGTATATAAACTCTTTAAAGTGTAGCTGGATTAGGCAAAAATTAGACCAAAATAATAACGAATTATGGAAACGTCCCTATGCAAAAGACCTAAATATAATAGGTGGAAGTGCGTTTTTCGAATGCAATCTTAATAGTGAAGACGTAAGTACCATTGGCATAAAAAATGTGTTTTTAAAAGAAATCATTGAAAGTAAATTTTAAGAAGGATTTGAATATATTTCCAAACAGATCATCTGGAACAACTCTTCATTAAAACACAAGAAAAAAGTAATCTGTATTAAAGAATGGGATAATTTAGGATTGAAATATATTGAACAACTATACGATTATCGAGTCAAGAGATTTTTACATTTACAGAGTTTAAAGAAATATTCGGAACCAGAAATAGTGACTTTCTACAATACCATACGATAATTAACAGCATTCCAAACGAATGGAAAACGTTACTCCAAGAAGAACAAATAAATGTAACAAATAGCAAAAATGTTCTGACAAAGAGTTTTCTAAAGAGTAAAATGCCCAAATAAACTCATAACTAAATTACTGATAGAGAAAGAGACACATAACAATATTTTGAAACCACAAGTAAAGTGGGAAGGTATTCTCGGAGATCTAGATTGGAAAAACATTCAAAAGTACAATTGACTCAAAACTACGTACATTCCAATATAAATATATCACGAGAATCATACCATGTAATAAGTTACTGTATAAATGTTAACTAGTTAGTTCTAGTTTATATGATTTTTGTGGAATGCATGTAGAATCTCTTATACACTTATTTTGGGAATGTCCATTTGGACGAGTTTACAAATATTTCTCCAGGGTAAAAGTTGGGATGTAAATTTTGATCTAAAAACAATATCATTTTGTATAAGTAAAAACACAAATAATAGCAGTATTGTCAACTTTATTATACTTATAGCAAAATATTTTATTTTCATAAACAAATGCAGGAAAGCCATCCCGGAGTTTAATTGTTTTATACAATATTTAAAAAAAAGAAAGGATATAGAACAGAACATTGCAGTATTTAAAGATAAAATTGAACAACACAACAAGAAATAGGAAAAGTTTAACGCATAAGGGAAACTAGATGGTGACCGAGATATACAATAAAATAATCAACGTATATAATTAAAACTGTATATAACAATACAACGGCATCATTGATTTAGCCTAAGTCTAACACTCCAATACTCCTGTTCCTACTATCTGTCAAATCTTTCCATGTCTGCTTATTCTAAATTTTTCTAAAGTTTCTTTTATGACATGCATGTATTATAAGATGTTGCATCAATGTAACACATTGCTATACAACTGTACGTTAAAGTTCATATATGCTTGTAACATTTTGTAATATATTATGCATTGAGAGAAATAAAATATTAAAACGAAACACAACTCGGGAATTTTCGCTATATATTGTATATACTGCACACTTTATTCCACATAATATTCCAAAAAAATCACAAGATGTTTCGTAAAAAAAAGAGTTGCAGTTAGTTAGAGAAAGGACACTACTATGATGTTTTGGACGTTTTAATCACAATACACTTTGTAACAAGAAATTCATAAATGTTAAGTTAGCTCACATGCTTGAGCCAAACGCGTACTCTGTCAATAATGAAACTTTGAAGGAATACTATTTGATGTGTTATGTGTCGTTTTATTTTTTTTGCCGAATGGAAAGGTCTTACGTATCCACATACCATTTGATTAACAGCAGCATATTGTACGTACAATATATAGCGAAAATTCCCGAGTTTCTTTTCTTTTTCGTTTCAGTATATAATACGTGTATTTTTAATGATCAATTTCAACTGTAGTATTGGTCTGTTTGAGTTATATCACTCATCGTAGTTACAGAACAGCTGATTGGAGATAATACCATTGGATAAAAACAATTCGTGTGACAGTTTGACACTCCCATTTCCATAAAGCACAATAAGAAACAATAGTTCATTGAACGCGTGTGTAACATCATTGTAAATATTTCCTGCAATGTGGCGTTTTAATCCGTAGCGGTACCGAAGAACATCAGTTCTCCCATCATGCAATTCATGTACACATCTAAAGCCTTTTGTTCGTCAATCAAACCTGGAATGTAATAGAGAAATCACTCAAGAAATACATTCGATGAGTTAAATATATTGTGTTATTGCTTTACTGAGGTATATCGAGTTACGCAAATCTAAATGGTATTTCCAGAAACAGTAATGTCAGTCATTAATACACTTGTCTTATTTCACCTAAATCGGTTTCCGGTGATTTTAAATAAAGCATCGTATATAGATTCATTAAAACAAATTAATTTTGGACAACTTTATAAATCATATACTATTTTTAATTAAAGAAAAACTAAGAACTATAAGAATTTAATTTGATTAATAAGTTATAAAGCGATTAGATAAAACTATACGTCATAAAAAGGACAAAGCATAACGACAAAGCAGAGGAGAACGTAAAGAAGGTATACTACGTATGACTTTAAATAAACCGACTTAATTTAACCGAGTATGCTTCTTTATTCCCTTGGTTGTGTTTGTTGCCTTCAAGGATCTTTCAGTATTTATTAACATTCACCCTAGCGTTCGTTTAGTGCAGGGTGGCGGCTGCAAATAGTACCCCCGTGCTACGAATCAGTAGTGCTGTTTTCACTGGTTCTTTGGGATCATCAAACCCACACTTTGTTGTTTTAAAGTATAATACCACTTAAGCCGGTGCTAGGGGCTAGGAAAGATTTTGCTTATGACATTACCTCTCACGAACAGACTCAATAAAATCGCGTTTGCTACTTTATTCTCTTGGCACTGTGTGTTGCTTCCAAAGGATCACCTTTATCAGTATTTATTTAATATATTGATGATCAGATTATTTCTTTTAACTGTCAGTGACCTATATTATACCTCCGAAAAGCTTAAACTGTGTATACACATCCATATCCTTTTAAATGATTAAGGCAAATCGAAGGTTTAACGCGAGACTGTTGTATCTCTCACTGTATGTTTAGAATATTTTGCAAGAGAAGCAAAAACGTGTTATTTTGAGATGAAACATGAGAAATACTAACTTACAATAGTTCCGCGCGATGTGGTGAATATTTCATTGTAACTAACATTTCTAGCAGGTTTTGAAACACTTTTCAAAATGTTTTGGGGAAAAATATAATATCCTGGTATTAAGATGTCCATGTAACATTATTTATTGTTATTAGAGGATGAACCTTTTAACATATCACTTTGGATTTGTTTACGCAAATGCCGATAAATTCAAGCTCATGAAATGTTAAGTAAACAGTATCAATATTTCTCCATTCAGGGTATGATATGTTGTATTTGTGATTTTAATCGATGGTATGTTTATAACTGAGGGTAGTAAACTTTACCGTGACTAAGTTACGTCTATTTCAGCAGTATATTTATTGGATATTTCATGGTGTGTATTGTGCATCAGTTTCACGTCAGCCATCTTGGGATGTATTTTTGCAGTGCATTATGGGTTGTTTACTATAGTTACCTTTTAGAAGCTGTCATTCATAAACGATGTCAACATATTAGTGTGAGCAAATTATGCCATCCAAAGGCATTAAAGGGAAATTTGATGTAAGAGTCATGTAATTATTACATGTATCTATTGATTTACACTGAGTAATAATTATTTTAAATTCTTTTTAGTGATTTAAATATAGTATATTGATAGTGCACACCTGTTTTGTGTGCGCACAAAGTTTACGTGCGTACACAGATTTGAATTGTGTTACGCAAGTATTTTATGTGCGCACAGTTATTTTGTGTGTTCTGCACACTGTTTTGTTGTGTACTTGTGTGGGTATATTACCTCCTCTCGCTTTAATATCGAGGAGGGAGACGACTGTGACGCTTGATATAGATCTAACATATAGAGAATCATATACAAAGAAACATAACACATTGTAGGTGAAACATTTTATTTGAAGTAGATCTATTTAGATAAACCTGAAAAGTTAAGATAAAGGGATTGTATATTTGAAATTAAAGTCCTTCGGCCTATTGTCATAAAGAGCATTGGAATATTCAAGCATCATTACTTTATAATCAGACCTGTTGATCAGTTATTTATATCAGATGTTATATAAATATATATAGAGAACATTGTTTTACTATTAAAACTTTAGAGGTAAATAAAATATATAGTTGAACTGATCATTGTGTTTAATGTGTTTCCCCGATCAATGAGTAAATTATTGAAACACATGTTGGAGTCAATATGAGTTTTGACTGATCTCTCTGAGATATATATATACAAAGTAAACAAAAATAAACGGTCAGCTACCAAAACATAAAAGTAAAAATATAAACAAGCGCGTAACATTTTATGGTGGCAGCGGTGGGATCCGTTTTTCTAAACTCAGTGACGGATCCAGAGATTCGAACCTTGTCTCTACGACGAATCACAAAGTAGGCCTACCAGCTAAATGTCAGAAGCCGGAAGTGAAACTGAAGTTTTCTTCAAATAGCCTTTAGAAGGATCAGAAAACAGAAAATATCAATTTATGCCACCAGTGGACTTGTCATTCCGAATGCAACCTAGTGCTGCAAAGATTCACACAGAAGTTTACGATGATTCTTCTAAAAATCAAAGTAGGTCCAAGGTAATAATGGCACCAACTTCCAAGAGATAACACAAGCTGTAAATTGTTTACAGGGCCAACAGAAAGAGATAACGGATGTGTTAAAAGGTGTGGTCATGGAGTTACGGGACATGAGATGTGCTAACAACAACAGACCGAGAGAAGCAAACAACTCTGCTTCTGATAAATCAAACCATGGACCTCGCATACACAACCAATATTCACAAAATTCAATTGGTAGAAATAGCTCGACAATTCCTGGGCACAACAGTAGTTTAAACATATTTATGTTACATCGATTGCGAAACAAGTTATTGCAACTTAGATTAATCACTCTCGATGGCTTCCTGGGTAGAACCAGTACTAAGCAATGTGGATTAATTATCTTGCTCAAGGATAAATAACGTGGCCGCGGCGAGGATCGAACCCACGACCTCTCGATCTGGAGTTCGGCGCTCTACCACTGGACCACGCACAACAGTATGCGATCACAATCGGAAAACTTGGCTTCAGTGAATAGCAGGTTTATTTCACACAATAGCTACAATGATCATAGACCTTCAGATTTTCAATCAAGACACAATATACCATGCCCGAGTTATAGACCAGGGTATGATTACAGATGCAATGATAATAATCAGTCTGATAATGACTATTCAGCACAGGATTCACAAAGAACATCACTCCTTAGACCCTCAAATAGTTTTATTAGACAATCGCACACACCAAATGTGAAGATACCGGCTTTTAATGGGAAAGATGAATGGGATGTATGGATAAGTAGATTTGAAGCCATTGCAGAAAGATACGGCTGGAATGAAGAGGATAAACTAGACCATTTGCTACCAAACATCCAGGGTACCGCAAGTCAATTTGTATTTTCTCAACTCCCTAGAAATTTGCTGCAAACTACCAAGAACTAGTTAATGAGCTGAATAAGAGATACCGCGTCATAGAAACACCAAGAACCTTTGCAGCTAAATTTAGCAGAAGGGTACAGAAAGTAGGAGAGACAGCAGAAGAATATGCAGCAGAGTTGAAACGCCTATATGATAGAGCACATGGATACAGAGACAGACGAATTCGACAAGAAGACTTAGTACGTAGATTCCTCGACGGATTACATGATGAAGAAGCCCGCTTTGAAGTAGAGTACCGGAAAGAACCAGATAACATTGACGAGGCCGTTTACCATGTAGTTAATTTTATCCAGAAAGGGAGAAGCCGAACAGTTGAAAGTTATGCAGAAAGATACCATAAGAAGACACGTAGAGCAAGACGTCAAAGTAAAGAACCAAGTGATATTGAAAGTAGACATTGTGAAGAAGAAGAACGTAGGGTCTGCAGAGTGCCAATAGGCAAGACAGAACCAAAGACATCTGTTAATATTTTTTTAAATACTGACAAAGTCAAAGCTGAATCTGACTTGAATCAAACAGATGATCAGTCTGAAGAATTAGGTCTTTTGAAACTTCTGTTAGAAAGAGTGTCAAAATTAGAAGAGAGTCAAAACTCGGCGACCAATAAGAAAATGAAATCAGGCAACATTATATGCTATAGATGTCAAAAACAAGGTCACATATCACGCGAATGTCCACTCAATGAGAATAACCAACGAAGAAATAACAATCAATACAGAGATAGACAAAGTAACAATTATAGCCATTTTCAGCAAAGAAGATCACGCCAAAACTCAGAGAATGAACGCGATGCACAATTCAGACATGGTCCTTTAAACTAGTTGGGAACATCCCCTGTGGCCAAAGGGAGGTCCTAGAAAATATAAAAGGCCCCAAAATTGAAACACTTGATGAACCTGAAAAAAGGTTACGTTTGAAGACAATGTTAATAAAGATGAAAATGGCAGTACTTTAAGACCAATAAGACGGAAAAGAGAACTTTGTGATGGGGTTTATATTAAGGGTAAAGTAGAAACTATTCCAATAGTCTTTACTGCAGACACTGGTGCATCAAAAACAGTGATTTCTAAAAAGGAGTATGAGAGTTTAAGTGAAGAAGAAAGACCAGCATTAAGAAGGTCATCTTGTTTGACAGGAGCAGGAGGCACACCTTTAAACGAATTAGGGAAAGCTGATTTCAAGTTGACATTAGGATCATTAGAAATACAGAAAGAAATTATTGTGGCTGAAATTGAAGATGAATGTCTCCTAGGGGTAGATGTTTTACAGAATGATGGTTGTGGACCCGCAGACATAATACTTAGCAGAGGCGTAATCGTGTTGAATAACCAGGAAATTCCAATTATGCAAATAGGCATGAAAGAGATGAGCCGAAGAGTTGTATCAGCTGATAATTATACAATACCTGGTCTTTCAGAAGCAGTCATTGATGTATATGTTGACCGATATGAAACTGATGACTCAGAAGGTGAATCTAGCTTTATTATAGAGCCATCCGATAATTTTGAAGATACGTACAGATTGAAAATGGCGCATACCTTAGTCGGTGTGAAGAGTAATGTAACAAGTAAGGTTAGATTATTGAATCCATTAACATGCGAAGTTAAGATCCAACAAGACTGGAAATGCAGAGAGAATCGAAGGTTCTCCTACAGTACTTTC
Organism: Cyrtodaria siliqua; assembly: GCA_037043455.1. Taxonomy (NCBI): domain Eukaryota; kingdom Metazoa; phylum Mollusca; class Bivalvia; order Adapedonta; family Hiatellidae; genus Cyrtodaria; species Cyrtodaria siliqua. Next base: position 15,064 of record JAWPHD010005770.1, on the reverse strand, counting down.
TCAAATTGAGAACAAGGGTGAAGACAATAACAATAGTTTCATCAGAAGAATCCATTTACAAAATAATGCATCCGGCTCTTTGAAGGAAACAAAACCTCAGACAAAAATATCAAGTGCAACCGAAATACCGGAGTTATTTGAAAAGGCTAGCAACAACAGAAGTACCACAGAGAAAGAAAATATAGCCACTCTATTAATAAAGTTTCAGGACATTTTTTTCCAAACATGAATGGGATATAGGTCTAACTCATTTAAATGAACACTCTATAAAGACAGGCGATGCAGACCCGATCAAACAACCTCCAAGACGTGTTCCTTTAGCTTATGCAGACGAGGAAAAGAAGGCGATTGAAGATTTGCTTGCAAAGGGTGTTATTCAAAAAAGTACATCACCATGGGCATCTCCAATTGTACTTGTTCGGGGAAAAAATGGTGCTATCAGACCATGCATAGACTATCGACGAGTTAATGAACTTGTAAAGCCAGATGGTTTCCCAATGCCTCGTATTCAGGATTGCCTTGATGCTGTGACAGGATCAACACTTTTTAGTACATTTGATTTAATCAGCGGCTATTTTCAAATACCCTTGAAGGAAGAAGATATTCCAAAAAGCGCTTTCGTATGTAAATATGGCCATTTCGAGATGACAAGGATGCCATTTGGGCTTAATAATGCTGCTAGTACATTTCAAAGGACAATGGAGTTGGCACTGCAAGGTCTTCAATGGGAAACCTGTCTAGTTTATATAGACGACATTATTGTCTATGGAGATAACTTTGATCAGCACATGGAAAGAGTTGAACAAGTGTTTGAGAGATTACAAACAGCTGGGCTAAAGTTAAAGCCTGAGAAATGTCAGCTTCTACAGACAGAAGTGTTATTTCTGGGTTATGTTGTTTCCGGTGATGGAGTGAAACCTAATCCAACAAATATCATCAAGATAGTGGGATGGCCAATACCTCAAACTGCTAGACAAGTTAAACAATTTGTAGCAATGGGCTCTTACTATCGACGGTTTGTAAAAGATTTTGCAAAAAGGGCAAAACCTATGATGGAACTGGTTAAAAAGGACAGAAAATTTAAGTGGACAGATGCATGTGAGAAATCATTTATTGATATACGAGAGGCTTTAGTAAGTTCGGAAATAATGGGAGTCCCACAGAATGATGGCGGTGAGTTCATTCTAGATGTGGATGCATCAGATGCCGGCGTAGGTGATGTTTTAGCACAAATCCAAAACGGACGGGAAAGAGTATTAGCCTATGGTAGTAGATCTTTGAACAAAGCTGAATCTAATTATTGCATTACAGAGAAAGAACGTTTGGCAGTAAGATATTTTATAGAACATTTCCGTCAGTACTTGTTGGGGAGAAGATTCAGGGTGAGAAGCGATCACCAGGCTTTAGCATGGCTGTTCAAACTGAAAGAACCAAGAGGTAAAATAGCCAGATGGATAGAGATATTAGCGCAATATGATTTTGCGATAGAATACCGTCCAGGACATAAACAAGGGCATTGTAATGCCTTGTCAAGGTGTGAAAATCCTAAAGAATGTAAGTGCTCAAACGTAGACATGTTGGAATCACTCAAGTGTGGGCCATGTAGAAAATGTATGAAAAGAGCACAAGATATGACATTAGAAGGACTATGTCCTAGTGGAATAGAAGAAATTCCAGAGAATTGTAATAAATTGAATGGTGATTTGGAAGAATATCAGGTAAATAAAGAAGTGGAAAGTGAGGTGTATTGTGGAAACACTTTGAGAGGTGTAAATGAAGTGGAAGAAAAGGTGAAAGTCAATGAAAATGACGAGAAATGGGCTGAAGATGTTGAACCATCGACAAGTAAAGATTGTTACAATCAAAAGTGGATTCAGTTGGATAAAACATGGGAGGAGTTGAGAGAAGCTCAGTTAGAAGATGAAGATTTAGGCTCAATATTGACAGCAAAAGAGTTGGGAGTAAGACAATCTGCAAAAGAGGTAGTAGGTTTGAGCCCTGCAGCGCGACATTATTGGATACTTTGGGATTTTATTGAAGTCAGAAATGGTGTTCTGATAAAGCTGTTCCATAAACAAGATAAAACTGGTTCTTTTAAACAGTTAATCGTGCCAAGAAATATGAAAAGGGATGTCCTATATCAGATGCATAATACTTTAATGGCAGGTCATATGGGGACAAAGAAGACAAAAGACAAGATTCTGCAACGTTACTATTGGTACAATTTAAAAGAGGATGTCAACATCTTTGTAAAACAATGTGACATTTGTGCGGCAGATAAGAAGCCTGTTAAAACACCGAGAGCATCGATGGGAACATTAAGAGCTGGAGCACCATGGGACATATTGGCAACAAATTACTTAGGTCCATTACCAGTCACACCGAGGGGCAACCAATACATACTGGTTTTGACTGATCACTTCACAAAATATGTAGAAGTCATCCCGGTTCCAGAAACAGCAGAAACGTGCGCAAACAAGATCCTGAATGAGTTTGTTGCCAGTTGGGGTTGTCCTTTGAGCATCCATAGCGACCAAGGCAGAGGTTACGAAAGTAAAGTTTTTAAGGAGCTGTGTCGCATGTTAGAAATGAGAAAGACACGAACAAGTGCACGAAATCCAATGTGTAATGGGCAGACAGAGAGGTTCAATCGAACACTTGTGCGTATGATAAAGGCTTTTCTATGCGGTGAACAACAATATTGGGACCTTCATCTCGGCTGTATAGCAGATGCTTATCGATCAACACCAAATGAGGCAACTAAAGTTACACCTAATCTACTGACGATGGGAAGAGAAGTTCGTCTACCAGTGGAACTAGTATTTGGTAGTTCGACTAGTTTAGACAACACAGATGTTACTTCATATGGCGAATATGTAAACCATCTGAGAGATAAGATGCAACGTGCACATAGTGTGGCAAGAAAACATATTGGTGAAGCAGCTAAACGTAGTAAAGCAATTTATGATACAAAAATATCAGTATATAAGTACCAAGAAGGGGATGTTGTATGGTGTTTAGGTGAGGCAAGAAAAGTTGGTGTGGCACCAAAGCTCCAACATACGTATGACGGGCCATTTCTTATCAAAAACAAAACTATCCAAAATAACATTTATACTGCAACTAGATCAAACGAACAAAGAGAGAGTGGTACACCACAATAAGCTTAAACCATACGAAGGCTGCAACTTGCCAAAGTGGATAGTGAAGAATAAGAAGCTACAGAAAAAGGCACAGCAATAGAGAAACAACCGTAATAGTCTCCTAATGATATGTCTTTGTTCACATTAACTTACTTGAACTATGTAATAAAAAACAAAAACAAAACAATCCCCACACATTTGTAACAACGAATCGACTGATTGATAGATATTTAACTCTTATTTGTACTTCAAGACGTTACTACATGATGCATATAAAACAACTTGATATAATATATCTTCAGGTCGACATGAGTGAAGTCAAAACACCACGTAGAGGTCGTTCGTATTGCTGTAGACACTGTGAGGCAATGGGTAGAAGTTACATTGAGGTAAAATACAGAGTGATTTCCCACGTGTTGAAGCACCACCTCTCACTTGACCAGGCACCATTCTATTGTACCCTGTGTATGTTCAGATGTCTGACCAGAGACGCCTTGAGGAAACACGTCAGTCAGTATCGTCGTCACTTGGTTATGGCTAAAGACATGCATATTTTAGGCCACAGCAAGTATCTGGTGGAAAATCAACATGCCAAGGAAATAACAGAGGTCACTGATTACCGTCCACTTCCATTACATGAATCGTACCAGCCCCATAATGTGAACGAAGACCCTCTGGATTTTGAAATTGAGGAGGAAGGAACATATATAGCAGCTCCAGTCAACCATATGATGGCAACAAACTCATCTGTTAGTGCCAGCAGACCTGCACCAGTTAGCACCATGATTAACAATGATCAATTAATTACAGTGCAAGTAACTGCTGAGGTTTTAGAGGCCATCCTCAAAAAAACGAATGACCTGCAGAACAATACAAGGACCATGCCAGATGTTGACAGCTCCATGCATCCGGCCTCAAACAACAAAAGTGCAATCAACAATGTCTTGCAGACTGGCCCATCCAGTGAACAACCCTTGAAACTCTTGCCGGACCAGATAACTTCAGGTCTTCAAGGACACCAGTCAATGAAATCGGCCAGTATTATCAGCCCTCAGTTACTAGAGCCGTCGTCATATTCATCGCTGTATGATGTTCAAAGACAAGCTGTATGTACCCAGTCATCATTGCAGGCACCGTCTACACATCTTCAGACGTACCCGCAGTTTTCACATATTTCTCCACCGACGTCTTTCATCGATGTATCTACATATCTTCATACAACATTACAGTCTTCAATACCTCTTCAGGAACCTTCTACATATCGACAGAGATCCATGCTATCTTTTCCCGCAACGACCCAGATGCCCAATCAGGAACCTTCTACTTACCGCCCAAGGTCCATATTGACTTCGTTGATACCTCTCCAGATGTTATCATCATCGATCTTGCCATCAAATTCACTTCAAGACGCTGCAACTACCTCTTCTTCAACATATGTGCCACCATCTAGCCTTTGGGCTTTCAGGAAATCAGCTAATGAGGGGAAAAGACTTAGAGATGCAAGTACACCCCGAACCATTCCTTCAACTCTAGACAATCATAAAACATCAGCACTAAACACGCCTTATCTTAGTCCAACACACTCGGAACATATACTTCCAAAACTTCTTGGAGAGTCTGCTAGTGAATCTTTACCGAGTTTTGGTATGACACTGGATGTTCAAGAGAACTTTAAAGAGGTAGGATGCCAAACCGAGCCAGAATCAAAGAAAAGGAAAACTGAAGAAGAAGATGGAGGTATTAAGATTTTGAAAACTGTGGAAGGAATGGTAGGCCAGTTAGTAGAAGCAATAGACAAGAATAGCCGTGCATTAAGATGCGTTGACAAGTCAGTTGTTCAGATAGCAGAAATATTATTGAGACTGAATAGGACAGTGGAGAGAATGGGAGAAGAGCAGAGAAGAGAACATCAGACAAGGGAAGAAAGGGACCAAGCCAAGAAGAAAGACGATCATAAGACGTACAAAGAAAACAGGCCAGCGTTGAAGTCTGTTGTAAATAAAAAACAAAACAGTTAATATATACAACAATATAATTAACATTCACACTGTTTTAACTGAAATAAACAAATACTACATTTGAACATTTAAATAATAAGAGTTGAAAGCGCTTACACTATTGAGATATTGTTTTCAGATTGCTCAATACCAAGTGGAAGTTGTTACAAGTTAGTAATTGACGGAAAAGACAGTCCTAAAAGTATCGCTTGAAGTCTGTTGGTTGTTCAAGACCAATATTTGTTGTCAGTCGGAACTTTGACATTATAAGGAGGGGAGTAATGTAATATCCTGGTATTAAGATGTCCATGTAACATTATTTATTGTTATTAGAGGATGAACCTCTTGACATATCACTTTGGATTTGTTTACGCACATGCCGATAAATTCAAGCTCATGAAATGTTCAGGATATGATATGTTGTATTTGTGATTTTAATCGATGGTATGTTTATAACTGAGGGTAGTAAACTTTACCGTGACTAAGTTACGTCTATTTCAGCAGTATATTTATTGGATATTTCATGGTGTGTATTGTGCATCAGTTTCACGTCAGCCATCTTGGGATGTATTTTTGCAGTGTATTATGGGTTGTTTACTATAGTTACCTTTTAGAAGCTGTCATTCATAAACGATGTCAACATATTGGTGTGAGCAAATTATGCCATCCAAAGGCATTAAAAGGAAATTTGATGTAAGAGTTATGTAATTATTACATGTATCTATTGATTTACACTGAGTAATAATTATTTTTAATTATTTTTAGTGATTTAAATATAGTATATTGATAGTGCACACCTGTTTTGTGTGCGCACAAAGTTTACATGTGTACACAGATTTGAATTGTGTTACGCAAGTATTTTATGTGCGCACAGTTATTTTGTGTGTTCTGTACACTGTTTTGTTGTGTACTTGTGTGGGTATATAAGCTACTCTCGCTTTTAAATCGAGGAGGGAGACGATTGTGACGCTTGATATAGATCTAACATATAGAGAATCATATATAAAGAAAAAGAACACATTGTAGGTGAATTATTTTATTTGAAGTAGATCTATTTAAATAAACCTGAAAAGTTAAGATAAAGGGATTGTATACTTGAAATTAAAGTCCCTCGGCCTATTGTCATAAAGAACATTGGAATATTCAAGCATCATTACTTTATAATCAGACCTGTTGATCAGTTATTTATATCAGATGTTATATAAATATATATAGAGAACATATTGTTTTACTATTAAAACTATAGAGGTAAATAAAATATATAGTTGAACTGATCATTGTACTTAATGTGTTTCCCCGATCAATGAGTAAATTATTGAAACACATGTTGGAGTCAATATGAGTTTTGACTGATCTCTCAGAGAAATATATATACAAAGTAAAAAAAAATAAACGGTCAGCTACCAAAACATAAAAGTACAAATATAAACAGCCAGCTACTCAAGCGCGTAACAATATTTTAAGCAGTTCCGCACTCAGCCCTGAAATGTATAAACTCATGTAACCTCATGTATATACTGCTATATAAATATACATGTTTATTGATCCATGTGTCTAGTAATTTCTAAATTATTGATTACATACTGAGATGTGTAGATTGTTACAGAACAATCTTTAATCTAGAATGACCCATGCTAGTATATAAAGCTGACCTTAGTAAAACTTGTGGCGGATTCAGTATTAATATTCAAAGTGGAGTATCTGGTTCATTATAATAATTGAGAATTTGCAAAATATTGGATGATGTGAATTAAAATATATTGTGAGAAGATACACACTATTTTGCTCATCTAGTGATATTGGACTATGGGATTATATGGACATTTTGATTATAATGAATTAATAAAACAGGAAAGACTTTAAGTGAAATATGATTGAAGGAACATTTGACAACTTTGATTAAAGGGACACTTACCAATATTATTTGGAATTATTTCGTGTATTGGATTTTAAAAAAATACTGGATCCATTTTAAGTATTTTCTGTAAGTGAATATTTTTCTTTGTATGAAATACATTTGTGGACTATATTATAAAAAAAATAGTTGTTGCTGGTTTTACTTCCTTTACCCGTAACACTCCATAGACCGTTACAGTTCTCTCTTTAATATATCGAATATAATTTTGCTGTTAATATGACCAAATGTGTAGAGAAAGGTACATTTCGGTCAAAGTTTATTATTATTTTATTATGTCTTATAAATTGGGTAGCACATCACAATGCACTTGTTTATTGACTGATGGTCTGCATGTACGATATATTAAATGATACATAAACTATATTCTTAGCGATTCGTTTTAACTTTTTATTCCCATGCACTTTTTAAATAGTGATCTATTCGGATAAAATGAAACGTACAATTTGTGAGGACGTCTTTTCCGACTGCCGTTGCTAGGAAGATATTGTATTGTTTATCATGATGTATGGCAGATACAAATTTTATTTAAGATATATAATATGGTACGTTATAAATAGTAAAATACAAGAATAAAAAAACACATTAATTTAATATATACGTACACATTGTTTTTTATTTTTTGCGATGTTATCGAAGTATAACACGTCAATGATGGGTCACAAATTGTATAAAACCGCGGGTAACCTGACGGGGTTATCTTAATTTACACCACTGTCGCGTTTATTGGGATGACAATAGGGTAAGAGTGACGTTTGGTGCACCCTAGAACGGATGTTTTGCCACTGACCGTTCCAAGGTGGTAGCCCTATTGTCAACCCTTTTGTGTTTATGATGTCTTATCTTGCCTTTTATTCATCTTTAAAGTCGTTCTTTGTTTTTGTGTGTGTTTGTGGTTGACTGTCGTCCTTGAGTGCTACTTTTCCTGTTCGATTTTTATATCTACTTATACATGTCGAATACGTAGAGATTAATACATGGGTGATGCGTTATTGTCCGTCATATCGGCCCAAGACCCCAATATCGGCCCGAAGTCCCGGTCACATGACCTAAATTTGGCGTATCGGATCGCATTTATGATATGGCTCAATTCTCGAGATCTTATAGTAGGGTAATTGTGTGCATACTGCGGGCCAAAAATGCGTATATATTTGATAATATGCATTACATACCTCGGCATTTGCCAATACCGATGCTGTTAGTTAACAAAATGTTGATATGATATAGTATCGATTAGGAACACCGTGGTCTAGCGCTAGCATTTTTGCCTCTATATCGAAAGTTCGAGATGCCGGAACTTAAGCATGTCACTTACATGTATCATGCTGTGAAACGGGTCGTTAACCGGGCGAACTGAGATTTATCACCGGGCATGTAAAGGAAACGGAACATATACACGTTAATATGAGTAGAGATATCCTGGATGCCAATGTGTTGTTATCCATCTCTTATAATCATAAAACTATTTTCAAGTAAAATATCAATTTCTACAAGCATTACCTTTAGCTTTCCAATCATCGACCCACTTATCCAGGGCCTTATATCCGTCGTAGTTTGGGTCTAAATTATCATTTACCCACTTCTGATAAACGCCGAAATTGTTCTGTAAGTAATAAATATACATGTAATGTAGATGCCACTCATTAAACATTACTTTTTAATTTTCGTAATTTACTACGGTGCATTGGGAATATTTTGGAAATAATTTGGACATGATGATAGTGGTATCCTTGGTTGTAACATTTTCACTTCTAGTACACGTCGAAAGTGTTTGGATAAACACTGTTGAATAATCAATTCCACATTCCACAGTTTGACAGAACATGTGACCGAATAACCTGTAGCATTTTGCAACTGTCTCCCAAGCCATGGCCAAACAACCTTAGTATTTTGCTTCTTTTAAGCTATGGCCACCGTTTGACAGATAATGTGATTAGACAGAGTTTAGCCACAGTTTGACAGAAAATGTGATTTAACAAACCTTAGCATTTAAGTCTTTTGCATTTGAAACTGTTCCTCGATTAGAAAAATGGTCCTATAGAAATCATAGTATCCAAACGCAATGGCAACGTAGATCCGCACTATACCACAAACAAAGAGCAAATTAACTATACAATGAAAAAGACAATATATAAAAGAATGAGTGGTGAAGACAGGGTTACCGACTTGGAACGGTCAGTCGGCAATATGGTCCACTGGTTAGCTTAAATCGACTTCAAGTGTACACAACTTCGCTATTATCCTGTCTTCAGCGCTCAAATTGACAAGACAGTGTAAATAAAAGTACATGCCATCGAAAGGAAATCTCTAACAATAAAGCCCACATCCAGAGCAATTAGGAAACAATACACGTATATGTTATTTTAAAGATATATAAAAAGAACTTATTAGAAATACCTCAGGATGTATCCAGAATTGTACCGAACAACCACAGCAGTTGCAGCCCAAGACAAACCCAATATAGGGTACGGATAGAAAACCCGCAAGACAAAGTTCAAGCCATGGCCACAGCTTAACAGAAACTAGAGCTCAAACGAACCTTAGTCTTTTGCTGTTTTCTAAGCTATGGCCACCGTTTGACATATAATGTGACTACACAGACTTTAGCCTTTTGAAATTAAGCAAATTATCCCACAAGTCATGGCCACAGTTTGACAGAAAATGTGGTTAAATAAACCTTAGCCGTTTGCAACTCACCCCCAAGTCATTAACACCGTTAGACAGGAAATGTGATGAAACATACCTAAGTTTTTTGCAATTATCTCCCAAGACATGGCCACAGTTTGACAGAAAATGTGGTTAAATAAACCTTAGCCGTTTGCAACTCACCCCCAAGTCATTAACACCGTTAGACAGGAAATGTGATGAAACATACCTTAGTTTTTTGCAATTATCTCCCAAGACATGGCCACAGTTTGACAGAAAATGTGGTTAAATAAACCTTAGCCGTTTGCAACTCACCCCAAGTCATTAACACCGTTAGACAGGAAATGTGATGAAACATACCTTAGTTTTTTGCAATTATCTCCCAAGACATGGCCACAGTTTGACAGAAAATGTGATCAATCATACCTTAGCCTTTTGCAACTGGCCCGCAAGCAATGGCCACCGTTTGACAGAAAGTATGATCAGACAAACCTGAGCCTTTCGCAACTGTCCTCCAAGCCATGGCCACAGTTTTGAACACGGAATCATTGCTACTATGGTGTAGATGGGATCCATGTGAATGGCGACATGGCGCTGGAAATTCGAGTACGCCTTGCATGAGCTACCCAGGAACACACCGGAAGTGTCACTTATGTGCCAGACTTTGTAAAGGTCGTTTGCATAGCTGAAATACAGAGTGTATTTTAAAGGGACACATGGCATTCTTGAGCTTTATTTAAACATTAAAATTTGCTCCTTGATTTATTTATCCTGCGTCATTTTGACCTTAAAACTGCTTGCATATAATTAAATAAATAAAATGAGATTTCAGTTCAATTTTCTTCGTTATTTTACCAAACTTTTAAATATATTATTGATGAAATATTATAAAAAGTTAGCAATATGTAAAGACAATTTGCTTTGATCTATTCTAACATTACTATTAATGATTGAACAAATGCAAATTAAGAGAAAACTAACGGGAAGCCGTGAGTTTTTACAAAATCAAGATTGCCATATGCCTCTTTAAACGGTTTCAACAAAACCAAATCAAATCAAAATACACAAAAACAGGAACATATCAGCGATTGCTTTTTTTTCTGAACCAAAGTTATTATCCAGTTAAAGTACAAGCATTTAGCAAAACAAACCAATACCTCTTCATACTGTCAGATTTCTGATGCAAGAAGGCTTTGAATTCCAGGGGTTTGGAGACATTGTTGGCAGCTATTGCTATTGATTTGGAATCCTCTTCGCAATAAACAGCATCTTGTACATTGTATGCGCCTCGAAATAATGTACTACATAATTATGATCATTACAGAGTTACAAGAATAGGTTCACCAGAACAGAAGTATCACTTTATATAAGAACATCTACGACACAGTTCGAAGGCACACCATGAGGAAGACCATTGTAGATGATCGAAACTGTCATTAACTAACATATTAATGAAATTAATAGATATATCGTAGAAAGTCGTTTGTATAAAACATGCCATTTATCTTAAAAGTTAGACGTAACCGGATCTTGAATACACAAAAAAAACTATTTTAATATAACACCGTAAAAGCGGCACTCTCGATGACATTCAGGTCACATGATAACAGTTCGCAGATTTCCTGCCGTTTATAGAATGGGTGATACATTCAGAATGTATTTCAATTATGATTTTTCATGATCTATGTGGGCTTATTGCTAAATGCCTGAAGTGCACCTTGGTAGAATTTCAACAAGACTATCCCATATTTAAGGGTTTTTATCGCATTCCGAAATGTAAAGTTGTATTTGATCGTGAACATGTTGACAGTGGCTCATATATTGTATATTTGATGCTTTATCTCAGATTACGTATTAACACACCAATATGTCAGGGTCAGTTGTACAAAATATCAAGTATTATGTCCACAAAACACGTTATACAGGCTTCCAAATAGGTCGTGATAAAACAATTTGACTATCCTTTGTTTCAGTTCATGCTATCACAAATGGAAAAAGTAGATATAAAAGTCGAACAGGAAATGTAGCATTCAAGGATCACAGTCAACCAAAAGCACGCATACAAACAAACAATTTTAAAGATGACTAAAATGCAACATGTCGTATTTAATTTAGAAATGATGTCTCGCGTGCCATTTTTAGATAAATGGACAATTCTATGGACAAATTTATTTAACATAAAAAAACAAAACATCTTCGAGTAAAATTGTACTAAACTTTTCGAATATAAACGGTACTATTTCTGCCAAATAAATATTGTTTCTGATATTATGTTCACATCAATAGTGTTGCATTACTGTCATCTATTATATCATTGACATTGTTCCTGCCTATAATATGCATTTGGATGAACATTTCAATTAACCATACCCCATCCATTTTGGATTTTCTTTTCAAAGATGGCTGACCAATAGTCCTTAAAGGGACTGGAGGTGATCTGATGTCAATCCAAACACACATAAAGCTATCATAATGTGTTTCAATTTCATATTTAATGTACATATTCACTAAACAATGTCCCATGATCCGTCCGATTTGGATAGCGTCTCCGTGGCCGAGGAGTAAAAGCCGTTGCGGTGTAAACCTTCTCGCCTCTCACCGCTGCGGGTTCGAATCCCACTGGGAAGTCGACTAGTGAGGAAGTGTCGATTCTTACGGATGACGGGAGGTTTAAAGTACTGGTTATACTCAGGAAAAGTGGATGGTCTGCCTCCAACCCAAAAAATCGAACGTCATAAAAGTATATAACCTTACATGTGTTGAAAATGACGTAAAATACCATACAAACAAACAAACAAACAAATAAACAAACATCCGTCCGATTTCTGTATTGTTACTGAAATAAACTTGACGACATTGCTGTCAAAATCATTTATTCATATGATGCTTTTATGCTCTAAAACATTTTGTTTTTGTTGTACTCTTAGTACACTTTTATCAAAATATGTGTACATCACGGGGAATAAGTGTACAGCACTGGGAAGATGTGTACAGCACGGGGAATTTATTTCTTTTAATCATGATAAATCAATTATTTTTTAAGATATTTCCGACTTTATTTTGCATTTCATAGGACCATTAGTCTCAATTTTGTAATTCCGTCAAAACAAAAATATGTTTAATAAAAGTCTCAGATTTGTTGTTTTGTTTTTTTAAGATCGCGCAAGACGTAATTGTTGCCGTTTTTGATATCACTAGATATTATACTAATCATATGAATTTAGATTTATATCAAAATATTTGTCTAAATGAGACCTTCTCTTTGAAATACATTTCATGTCACCCAGACAAACACGTCAAATAATATTTTTACACTTTCAATATTTGTCTTTCTTTTTTTACCGTTGAATGTCGCCGTTTAACTGTGGCAATGATTTATCTAACCCTGCAATCATGGGTGTGAATTCGGGGGATTATGGGATGACGAGTTGTCCGTCGTCCGACCATCCGTTCGCCGGTCGTTAATGTTGGCCTTTTTAACATGATAGAGACTTCGTATTTAATCATATTTTTACCAAACTTTGTCGGTGTATACATCTCAATGAAAGCCGGGACGAGTTCGAAAACCAGCCAGATCGGCACAGTAACACCAGAGTTATTACCCTTGTTTACTGAACAAAGCCATATTTAAACCGTGTGAACACTTTAGCGCATTCATTTTATATTTGATCTTTATGAAACTTGTACAGATTGTTGATATTAATAAAACCTCGGCCAAGTTCGAAAACCAGCTATATCGGACCAGTAACAGCAGAGTTATGGCCCCTTGAATTATGCAAAAATGACTTACTTAGCCATGTGAACACTCTAGCACCTTCATTTTGTATTTGATATTTACCAAACTTTGCCAGTGCCTTTATATCAATGAAAACTCGGACAAGTTCGAAAGCCAGCCAGATCGAATTAGTAACACCAGAGTTATGGCCCTTGATTTGCTGAAAAATAAAATATTAAGCCTTGTGAACACTCTAGCTCCTTTATTTTGTATTTGATCTTCACGAAACTTGGCCAGATTGTTAGGTCCGTCCTTCGTCCATCGTCTGTTAAAGTTTGCCTTGTTAACGCGGTAGGGGCTTCATTATTAATCGAACCTTTACGAAACTTTGCCAGTGTCTTTATATCAATGAAACTCGGAAGAGTTCGAAAATCAGCAGTATCGGATTAGTAACACCAGAGTTAAGTCCCTTTTCTTTCTGAAAAATGCCATTTTCAGCCAGCCTTGTGAACACGCTTGTACCTACATTTTGTATTTGATCTTTACCAAACTTGACCAGATTGTTAATATTGATAAAAGATCAGACAAGTTCGAAAACAAGCTATATGATTATCGGACCAAGAACACCAGAGTTATGTGCCCTTGAATTATTCAAAAATGCCTACCATGGAATACATTCCTATGGTTCTTTAACGTGCTAGTGGGGAAACACGTAATGTAAGTATACATAGTTGTTATGCTGGTTAGCAACAATTTGTGTCATCTTTTATTTTTGGTTTTCTGCAAAAGAACTACCTAGCTGCCTTTTTTCTTTCTTTAGAATAACATGAAACACACATCTCCGCTTGCCCATATATTCAGTTCTCGCAACAACGTTGGCTGTACATTTACTACAGTGAGAATATAGCTTTTCTACGCAGTGTAAGCAAATGAGGGATTTCAAAACTGCTACACGCATAGAAATAATGGGATTTGTTCTACCAGGGAACAAATACTAATTATTTCAGGGGGTGGAAATCAGAGGTTATTATGAACGTGTAATTCTAACGCGTACACCTCTTTGCAGTGACCGCCAATTGGTCAGTATCGCTCTGTTTTTGTTTTCGAAAAAACGGTATTTAATTGTTATCTCCAAACTACTTGTTGATAATACGCATCAAATATTAGTGTTGAATGCGTGTTACATGTCGGTATACCCTGCTTATGTTCGCAACGGCCGTATTGTGCTACGATGTTGACAACTCTGGTTATTGATTGGAATTTGGAGTCGTGGAGGATGGGAGATGACGTTTGCCAAGGCTGTGAACTTATTTAGACATAGATAAGTATGTGTAACAGTATGTTTAAATAATATCCGACAGGTATTTAAGTGTATAATAACAGTTTTGAAACGGAAGTGTTTATTTCGATTCTTCTGTTTGTAGCCTAACAGAAGTACGACACTGTATGTGCTATTGCTTTAAAATGAAAGTTGGGGGGGGGGGGGGGGGGGGGGGGGGGGGGGGGGGGGACATAAAATCTGCATTTAAACGGTTGCAACTCAATTTCATACCTTTTGAGTTGTTGAGTTATAAAATAATTTATAGTTTTAATCAATATCATAGTGAGCAAATATGCTTTTATAATGTGCTTTAATTTCTGTATTTGC